>CM076579.1:1360540068-1360638843 GCA_034641835.2 Pinus albicaulis | reverse complement strand
TGTGTTGGGGTTCCCATGTTTTGGCTAGATTGGCAAGACCAAAAGATGAGACAACATCAAACCACTTTTAGACCTCAGGATCTAGCCCTCCTGGGTCCAGAGAGGGATCTCTCGATATAAGCAAAGGTTTTATGTCTTTGAAGCTCAAAGTTCAAGATGTTAGGCTAGTTATAAGGCTCAGGGTTTGTTTGTTTGATTGTTTGTTTGGTTGCTGGTTATCAAGAAAGAAGGGTTCAATGTAAGACAAGGATGAGAAAAGAGGACTTGGGAAGAAGTGAAGTATTCTAGGGAGCCATCAAAACCATTGGGCAATGGAGTCATGAAAGGATTTGCATGCTAATCAATATGCAGGCTTTCAGTTGGGCTATTCATCTAAAACGTTGGATCTTAAAGATGATAGTGTGGTGTGGAATGGTAGGAGAGGAAGAAACAACATAGATTAGAACACACAGTTAAAGACTAGCTGGTTGCACAAGGATCCTAGTGGACAGGGCTAACTCTAATCCCCAGTGTTCCCAAATATTCTAGCTAAATCCTAACAAGAAAATCTAAGAACTGATTCATTCAATTCATACATCAGAGAGCAGGCAATAACATCCACTACACTGGTTAAATTAACTAAAATCAACTCTTAGATAACACATTTAGAAGAAAACATCAAAGGCAAGGAGAGCAGAAACATAGGGTACCTAACAAGGGTAAATCCTATGCCAATATTCTGATGCAAGCCAATAGAAACGAAATGAAATGAATTAAAACACAGAGATAGGAAAACATCACCGCCGCTTTAGATCAGGATCCAAAGAAATACGCTTTTCATATTAAATAGCAATACCAGTCAAGTACAACATTGCCAATAGCTGAATACTCAGTCTGAAATCATATTCCTCAGCCTATCTTATAACTTTACACAGAGACTATGTCTCAAAAGAAACTACTTGCAATTCTCTGATAACTGATCAACAACCTTTACAATGAGTTTCTCCATCAATTTATAGCTCCAGTGGAGCAGAGAAGGTAGGTGAAAAACTAAATGCAGCATTAAAAAATCAGGAGAGGGAGAAAGCCGAAGCCCACTCTGTTTAAATTTGGTGCATTAATCTCTGGTGTTCTTTGGATGAAGATGTGGGTTTCGTCCAGGCCTCCATTTACTCCAGGTATGTATCTGACGTACTTTGGCTTCAGAACTCTGCAGTACTTTGGTGAACAAAAAAAGGTAAATAAATGACTAAGAAGTCTGCCATACTTGTGAAACAAATGCTTTGATAGCACCAGGACTGTTGTCAGGGCAGAAAATCTCTCTAGAACACGACATAGATTGAACACTGCATGAGCACTTTGTCCTTTCGTGGGAAAACATTCTGCTGATGTGAAAACCCTGATGATATGGTTTTCTGCGTGCTGTACCCTCTGTGTGATCCATGATGTCACTAATCTGGTGCTTTGCCTCTAAACCATTGTATTAAGGCTCAAAAATCTTCAATACTAAACGTTGAGATCGCTGATCATTAACTGGTATTTCTCTGCCGCTTCATAAATGTCTTAGCCTGCAAAATCTGGGCTTTAATGGCGCCAGATAGGTTTTTGCAGAGATTGAACTGTCCTTTGATAATATTTATGCTGCCGCCGTCTTTCCGGACATTTCCTTGTAGTACCAGCTTCCAAATCCAACTTTCTTTGCACAATGATCCATTACAATAGTACACATGAACCATGGCGGTTTTCCACCTCTCTGTAACCTTGCAAAAACACGAAAACTTGTTAAGAAAATAATGCATGGGGCCGGATGATGTGAGTGACTTCGAGGATGATAGTGGGACGGTGGAGGAATGGCGAAAAAATGCAAAGAAATGGTGGAGAAATTCTCTGGTGAAGGTTGGAAAAGTGCATATAAATTTAACGTAAAAAAACAAATTTTTGACTGTGGAATGAACATATATTGTGGGGGTGGGTGGATGTACGATGGAGACACGTGGAGTGGTGACGTGTCGGGTCCAGGAGACGACGAGACGGTCAATGGCGGGGGTAATCAAATTTGAACCGCCCGATCTCAGGAGGAGATCGACGGCTGAGGACATGTCGGAGGGCGATGGACAGTGGGCCAGGGGTACGGATGACTCTAATTAACCCGTGCGCAACTTCGTGGAGTGATAGCCGTTGGATGGACAATTGCAGATCTGACGATGCACAGCGATATCGCGCGGCAGCAAATGCCGAACGATAACGCGCGATGAGATGGTGGTTTTCAAACAGTGCCACTACCATGCGTCGTTTGATGAGTGGAATCGCTACGAAAATAGAAATACCACCCACCTCCAAAAGGCGGTGCGATAGAAACCGGATGGTTTTGAACAGTGTTGGCGCGGTTGTGGGGACCACCAGGTGGAGGGTGAAGCACGGACTGTTGGATCTGCTGGTTGATCGGAGGATTGAAAATGTGACGAACTGGTGGTGAAAGGTCGAGTAATGGGCGTTGCGGGGCTCGCGATGACTGTCCGATCGGTGCAGATCAATGGTTAAAAATTTGCCCGATACATATTTGCGTTAAGTGCTCTTGTGGGCTGGCGGGTGGTTATAACACTAGGCTACATGGGGAGAAATATGGCTCTGGAGTTGGCCGAAGGGGGCTAAGACCATTATAGGGTAGAAAATGGATTTGTGGCCCATTTTAAGTGCATTTTTAGGCCAACCAAGGTTAACGATGGGGGAAATAAGGGGAGATAAAACTACACCAGGGGTGTGTGCATGGTTTAGTGGGGATTTTGGGGAGGTTTTAGAAGGATTAGGGGAGGGAATTTGGGGTAAAAGGGAAACTTTGAAAAAGGGAAAAAGGGATGAAATGGACAATTCTGCAGGGGTACCAGGGGCAGATGAGGGCCTTCAGGATCACAATTTTTTGCAATCAGAGAGGCTTCTTAATGGGAATCAACAGAGGGGATTTCATCATAGGGCAAAGGCACAGGAGACTTCAAGGATGATGTGTCTCCAGGAGAGATGCATTCATTGAAGGCTCAGAAACAATTTAGCCCCTTCCTTTGCTTGCCAAAAAATTTATATGGGGCTAACAAGATGCATCTTAGCTTCTCCTCGAGGTACATCTTCCATTTCTCGGAAGTACCCTAATATAACGTGGCGAGAGCATCTCACATCTGCTTGGGAGTATCCTTGCCAGCTATATGCAAGAATACATGATCCCATACTCCATATAGGATCAATCGCTTCGCCTGTGCTATCTCCTTTCTGTACTCCTTCAGTTGATTTGCATACGTGGGAACCACCATCACATTATTGATATATGCCTTTAAGCCAAATTCATCTAGAAGGAAGGAGATCCTTGCCTTCCAGATGACATAGTTGGAAGCACTATCCAACCTATCCTGATTTGTTAGCCCTGTAGTGGCCATATCTAATAAAATTACGAAAACTCCCTCTTCCCATGTGCTCAGCTACTGCTCTACTACTTGCACTCCCTCCCAAAATATGTGGCTCTACTAGCTTCTATTGTCGATCTACAACTGGAAATTCGAACTCCTGAGACTAAAAGTTCCCTGAGAGAAATTTTCCCTCAGTGTGTTCTCTTCTTCCACTCGACAAAGTTTCTGCTCTAGCAGCTGCTACAAAAACCATCTGTGTCCAGCTAGAGATCTACCCAACGAAAAATATTGAGCTGCTCCCTCTGCCTCTAGAGATCTCAATCTGGAAAAATCGAATTTTTCTGCCTCTTAGAAAAATCCAATCTCCTCAAGTAACCCGACCTTATGGAAAAGTGACTGTGCTTCCCTTGGGAATTTCGGCCTCATGCCCTTGCTAAGCAATGAAATTCCTTCTTCTTTGCCTCTGAGCTCTCCAGCTGATTAACTGTGCCATGATTTCATGTGAAAAATCTGAAAACCAGAATCCTATTGTAATAACTGGAAATTATTCTCTTAATTTTTATTTTTATTTAACAATTTATTTTTTGTTTACTACGAAAAATACTGAATAATTCACACTGCATTCTACATAAATAAAACTGTGGAAGAATAAACGCTGGAAGAAATGCTAGCGCACACATAAAATTTACACAATTATTTTTGGACAAAAGTCCCTGGAAAAACCCAACACGGGAAAACTGGTGCAACAACTAAGGGTTTTATTATTAAGTAGCAGTGAAATAATCTGAGTAGAATCTGGATGCCAAATACTGGAAATCCTGCAAAGATAATAACAACAAGAAAAATCTAGTGAGGTAATTTCCTCACTCCACAGGAAAATCTGAGCTCTAACCTCAACTCGAGGTGATTCGTCCAAACTAGTTCTATGTAGCTACTGTGTCACACCAACAAAATCCCTTCTGCACTCAATTCGAACCAGCTTCTCCTCAAGTCGTCTGGTTTGCTACTGTCTGGGAAAATGTTTCCCTCGGCCTCTAAAACCTATTTCTAACTTTTGGCACTGAAACTCGTCTTTCCCTGACATAATCGAAGCTACCTCTTGAGGCTACTGCACTTCGTCAGCGTCAACCTCTCTATGGCTTTTCTGCCTCTATGAAAATTCACTCACCGAATATGGAATTCTTCCTTCAGCTTCATTGTCTCTGCCCCTCTCTCACTGATTCGATCTCAATATCTCTCTCTTTGTTAACTCACTGCTGCTACTCTGGAAATCGATCTGCTCATGAAATTTGTTGGGTATGTGTTATATTCTTTTTTCTTGGTGTGCGGACCCACTCATAGGCGGACCCACACATGTTTTGTGCATGAGTTTGCACATGGTTTTGGGGTACGATGGTTTTTCGGCCCCTGGTATTTTTTAGATTTGGTTAAGGGAACTACGGTTCTGTTCTAATCTAGGGTTAATGGATTGGGGTTTATGTATGCCTCGGCATGTATATATATGTGTTGTAACACTAAAAGGAATATAATGAAAAATCAAGCTGGTCATCCCGATTTGGGATCCAGGGGAAAATCTCTGTGTTTATCTGTTTTATGTTTTATGCTCTCGCTATTGTTTATTTTCTGTTATAAGATTCGTGTGTAGATAATTTTTTGTTCAGGGTTAAAACCTACATTTGGTATCAGAGCTGTTTCGGCTTCAAGGGGACGCCTTTTCTGCTGAGGGTTTTTTGCTTGGGCCTGAGGTAGACCCTATTCAGTGGGAGATCTGCAGAATCGATTCTTGCAGTGAAAGAAGATGGCAAGCGGCGGAAAGATAGAGATCGAGAAATTTAATGGTCAAAGTTTTGAGTTGTGGAAGCTCAAGATGGAGGATCTGCTAGTGGATAAAGATCAGTGGATCGCGGTAGATCCAAGTACTAAACCAACGGCAATGTCAGATGAAGACTGGAAGAAACTGGATCGGAAGGCTAAGAGCACAATACGGTTGTGTGTGTCAGATTCAGTATTGTTGAATGTATCTGGGGAAGCTACGGCGAAGAATTTGTGGGAAAAAGTTGGGACTTTGTACCAATCTAAGTCTCTGGTGAATAAGTTGTTCCTGCGGAAAAAGCTGTATAACCTGAGGATGAAGGATGGAGACTCGGTGACAGAGCATCTGAACGCCTTCAATACTGTGGTAAGTCAGCTGTCATCTGTTGATATTAAAATCTCGGATGAAGATAAGTGCATCAGTTTGTTGTGTTCTCTACCAGACTCGTGGGATAGTCTGGTTATTGCAATAGGTAGCAATACAACTACCTTGAATTTTGATGACATTGTCTCAGCCTTGCTGTCGGAGGAAATGAGACGGAGAAATATGGAGGGTCAAAATGGAGATGCCTTATCTGTACGAGGAAGGTCCCAGAACAGAAGCAAGAATAAGGTTTCGAGTGGGAGATCTAAATCTAGAGGGAGATCTAAATCTCCTGGAAAGTTTGTAAAGGTGTGCTGGAAATGCGGAAAGGAAGGGCACTACAAAAAGGAATGCGGATCTAAAGCTCCTGAGAAAGGAAAGGGATCTGATGAAGGTCCTTCTGCAGAGGCAAAAACCACCTCGGATGAAGGTGGGGATGTGTATTTGGCTTCTTCTTCAAATAAACATGTAGATCATGAGTCATGGTTGATTGACTCAGGTGCATCCTTTCACTTCACTCCCCATAGGGAGTGGTTCTGCGAGTATGAGAAATATGATGGTGGTGATGTATTCCTAGGGGATGATAGGAAGGCCAGAATCGTCGGACGTGGAAAAGTCAAGCTGAAGCTGCAAGGTGGAAGGATTAGAACACTTCCTGGTGTTCTGCATATTCCTTCATTGGCCATAAATCTGATTTCTGTAAGCAAGATGGATGATGCAGGTGTAAAAACAGTGTTCGAGAAAGATTCCTGCAAGATGGTTCGGGGAGCACTGGTATTAATGCGGGGAGTTCGGACTGGAACTCTGTACAAGCTACAAGGTAGCATTGTTATTGATGGGTGTAACAGTTCTATGGTTCCTGAAAGTGGAGCGGAAAGCCTAGCTGTCTCTGGAGAAAAGAGCATGCTATGGCATCAAAGGCTTGGACATATTGGAGAGAAGGGCCTTCGGATACTGCATAGAAATGGTATGGTAGAAGGTATGTCTAATTTCTCTCTAGATTTTGATTTCTGCGAACATTTTGTATATGGGAAGTATAATCGGGTGAGTTTTCCTTCTGGTGCTAAGAGGGCGAACAAGATATTAGATCTTGTGCACGGTGATGTGTTTGGACCTGTGTCAGTTCCATCACTGGGAAAGTCTGTGTACTATGTTTCATTCATAGATGACTTCTCAAGGAATACATGGATATATTTCTTGAGGAAGAAATCTGAATTCTTTGAAAAATTTAAAGAATTTAAGGCTCTGGTGGAAAACCAGACAGAGAAGAAGATAAAGGCGTTGAGGACAGATAATGGTGGGGAGTTCTGCAAGAAGGAATTTGAAGAGTTCTGTAAGAAGTGTGGTATAACACGACAGAAGACTACTCCATACACACCTCAGCAAAATGGAGTTGCAGAAAGAATGAATAGAACACTGATGGAAAAGGCAAGAAGCATGCTCAGTGGTATCGGGTTAGGACAAGAATTCTGGGCAGAGGCAATGGATACTGCATGTTACTTAGTTAACAGATCACCTTCATCAGCGTTGGAGGATAAGACTCCACATGAGGTATGGACTGGTAAGAAACCCTCTCTTTCACATCTAAGGGTATTTGGATGTGATGCATATGTACATGTTCCAAAGGAGAAAAAGACCAAGTTGGATAATAAATCTGAAAGGTGCATCTTTATTGGGTATAAGGATGGTTTAAAGGGTTACAAGCTTTGGAACCCAGAAACAAGGAAGGTTGTGTACAGTCGAGATGTGGTGTTTAGAGAGGTGAAAGATTTTGTTACACATGAATTCCTACCAAAGGAACCTGAGAAGATAGAGTTTGAGCTAAAGGAGGATGAATCGGACTCTACAACAGAAGAAGACTCAGAAGAGGAAGAGCCACAAACTCCAGCTGTGAGAAGATCGGTTCGGGAAAGACGGCAACCAGAAAGGTATAGTCCATCTGATTTCTTTTCAAGTTTTGCTTTAACTATAACTGAAGATGATCCCAGAACTGTTAGGGCGGCAGTAGATTCAGAGGATGGAAAACTGTGGAAGGAGGCCATGGTTGATGAAATGGCATCCTTGCATAAAAATGAGGCATGGCATTTGGTGGAGTTGTTGGCTGGAAGGAAGCCCATCGGGAGCAAATGGGTGTTTAAGAAGAAGATGAATGTAGAAGGCAAGGTGGAGAAATACAAAGCTCGGTTGGTAGCAAAAGGTTATTCCCAGGTGCCGAGAATTGATTTTGGTGATATTTTTTCTCCTATTGCCAAAGTTACTTCTATTAGATTACTTTTATCTGTTGCTGCTGCATTTGATTTTGAGATAGAATAGATGGATATGAAGACACCATTTCTTCATGGGGATCTAGAATAGGAGATCTACATGAAGCAACCTGAAGGCTTTATGGTGAAGGGTAAGAAAGAACTGGTATGCAAGTTGAAGAAGTCTCTGTATGGGTTAAAACAGTCACCAAGGATGTGGTATCAGAAATTTGATACCTATATACGGGGACTTGGCTTCAGAAGAAGCAAGGAGGATCACTGTGTTTATTTTAAATTAATTGGTGACCATGTTATTTATTTGGTCTTGTATGTGGATGATATGTTGTTGATTGGAATTGACAAAGAAATTATCCAAGATTTAAAGACCCAACTGTTCTCCAAATTCGACATGAAGGATCTTGGTGCTGCAAACTGTATTTTGAGCATGGAAATTAAGAGAGATCGAGCAAAGAGAAATCTCTGGTTAAACCAGAGGAAGTATGTCAAGACTATATTGCAGAGGTTCAATATGCAGGATAGTAAACCGGTGAATGTTCCTATTCCTGTAGGTGTAAAGCTGTCTGCTGAACAATGTCCCAACACACAAGAAGAAGAGGAGGATATGTCTCGTGTTCCATATGCAAGTGTAGTGGGTAGCCTGATGTATGCAATGGTCTGTACTAGACCAAACATTGCACATGCAGTGGGAGTATTGATAAGGTTTATGTCAAACCCAGGGAAGGAGCATTGGACAACAATGAAGCGAGTTTTCAGCTATTTACGTGGCACTAGTGATTATGGTTTGTGCTACCAGGGAAGACCAGGATTGGAAAGAATGTTGGAAATTTGTGGTTTTGTTGATGCAGACTGGGCTGGAGATCTGGACCAAAGAAGATCTACAAGTGGGTATGTGTTTAGCCTATTTGGAGGCGCAGTCAGTTGGATGAGTAAAAGACAGTCTGTAGTGGCTCTTTCAACTACAGAGGCAGAATACATAGCAGCCACTCATGCAAGCAAGGAAGCGGTTTGGTTGCAGAGATTGTGTTCAAGTATGGGGTTGGTACAGCAAGCTATAAGGATAGACTGTGATAGCCAAAGTGCAATTTTCTTGGCTAAGAATCCTGCTTATCATTCAAAGACAAAGCACATTGATGTTCAATATCACTTTGTTAGAGATATGGTTGAGGCTAAAAGGGTGTTGCTGGTAAAGGTGGACACTTTGAAGAATGTTGCAGATGCATTGACGAAGTCAGTGAGCACTCAAAAGTTCTCTTGGTGTAGAGAAACAATGGGTGTTGAAGAATTGGCCCAATGACTAAGCTCTCATGTGGAAAGAAAGCAACAAGTGGGAGAATGTTGGGTATGTGTTATATTCTTTCCACGACTAGCCCCACACGATGTACGTTGCACCGAGCATAGCAGGGGGGTCACAGGGGGGCGACAGTGCCCCGACAAATTTTTTTTTGGTGTGCGGACCCACTCATAGGCGGACCCACACATGTTTTGTGCATGAGTTTGCACATGGTTTTGGGGTACGATGGTTTTTCGGCCCCTGGTATTTTGTAGATCCGGTTAAGGGAAATACGGTTATGTTCTAATCCAGGGTTAATGGATTGGGGTTTATGTATGCTTCGACATGTATATATATGTGTTGTAACACTAAAAGGAATATAATGAAAAATCAAGCTGGTCATCCCGATTTGGGATCCAGGGGAAAATCTCTGTGTTTATCTGTTTTATGTTTTATGCTCTCGCTATTGTTTATTTTCTGTTATAAGATTCGTGTTTAGATAATTTCTGTTCAGGGTTAAAACCTACAAAATTGAACCTCTCAAGTGTCTTCTCCATCACCACATCGACCTCCTCTTATAATCCTCTATTGAAACTTCAACGACCAAGATTAAAACTTAATCAATGTCTAAGATAATCTTGGAGTCGATCCATCTGAGTTTCTAGATGATTCTCACCTTGAATTAATTAATTTTGATTAATTAAACATATTTCGTAAGTTTAGACTTTGGAAATATTTAAAAACTGTTTAATAATCTAAATAAGCCACTTCTAGGTGGAATTTCTAGAAACTATTTTTGGGTTTTGGAGAACTCATGTATTCTAGCCTCTTCACAAATTTTCATGGTTAGTAACACCTATGATGCTACAAAAAATAAAAATATGTAATAAGACACAATAGCTTAGGGAAGAGTTTGTTGGGGGAGAAAATGTTGTTTGAACATGTCACTATTACTATCTTGAATTCAAGAGCACCTACTACCAAGCTAAGGGCCATTGTTGGGCCTCAAGTGTGGACTTAGAGCATGTAAATGGTGAATGCTACCCACAAAAAAAATATGGCAATGGAGGATTTTATTGACTTGGGATAGGTGTAAGGAACAAGTAGGATAAACAAAGATTAGGATCATTTTCCATTATTGAGGAATCCATCCAACAAAAGTGGGAATGGGGACTACAATTCAACAAAAAAGAAAGAGGCCAACTCCTAGTGCTAGTGGTGGTCCAACAGACAAGATATATCAACAAGAGTGTGTTTAACCCCTTAGTTAAATTGAGAGGGGGGGTGAATCCGTTTAACACATTCATGGACTTTTAAAACTTTCCTTTAAACTTAGTTACACCTTCATTTCATGATCAACTTATTATATAATGTAACAACAATATTAATATGTGAGCAACAAGTATTAAGCAGATTAGATACACCATATCAACACATAAACATCATGCACATAGACAACAGATATAAGTGGAAACCCATAAGGGAGAAAACCACATCTTATTATTGTTGTGATGCAAAGGCAACCTCCAACTCCTTCTCACCACTGATTTTCTGTAGGCTCCAACCTACAGGAGGCTACTACCTCAATTCTGCAAGCTACAACTTGCAAGGAAGCTCCAACTCCCATATATTTTCTGCAGGATACAACCTACAGGAGGCTCCTACCTCAGCCAGCTACAACTGACATCTATCAAGCTACAACTTGATATGGAAGCACCAACTTCCTCACATTACAATAAAATCATATGCTGAGTTACCTGGATATCAACTCTGTTTTCCTCCTTCTTCACTGCTGTCCTCCAGCTTTCATATCTGCCTTATATCATCTCTGGATCTTCACAACTTCTCTATCTTCTCCTTCTTTTCCTTACACTTCTCAGACCCCTTTCTCCATTTTCTAACCTCTCTATGTATATCTTTGTAATATTATTTATAGAGATTACCTCATGACTGTTAGCATTCCTCAGGGAATTCGAAATGAACAACCATGACTCTTTGCCTTCCACCTTCTCATTTATTTTTCATCTCGTTCAAAATAATATAGTAATATGTACATATTTCAGTTTTACAGTGGATTTTTGTTTGCCTACGGAGACTTGCCTTTGCATCACAAACAATATAAAATTAATTAAAACATTTACATTTACATTTGCAACAGATATATCTCATTCAACCCTTTCAGTTCTTGGCTCACTGTATGTTTGTCTTTTCTGCTGCTGTAGTGTAACAGTTTTGCATACTCTCCTACTTTTTATGCATGTAGAATGCATTTCCCAAATTATATTCTAAATCTGGCAGCTTTATCAATGCGGAAGCTTTCTTCAACCTTCATGGTTCCAACCATAGACAAAATCTATTTTGCAGACTTACCATATGAAATGATCTTGTTAAACCCTTCGGAACTTATCACGTTTAACTGTTGGAAATGAATAATTGAAGTCTTTTAACCAATGTTCAAAAACTTCGAGATTAAGGTCGGATCTCAACACTTTGATATAACTCTGTTAAATAACTTATACCCACATTCCCAAATCTCAATGCTGCATATAAAATGCATGCAAATTCATGCCCAAATAAATTCACAATCTGGCAATCTTTACATATGGAAGCTTTTCCTATTTCATGGTTCAAAACATAGTCAATTTCATTTCTTCAACTCTTAATCAAAGGCTAACTTCATTTTCTGAATCTTTGAATCCATTATTCGAATCCTGCATGAACTTGGGCTCTCACATATGTTAACGTATATTTATTTCATGGGTTATTAATCCATTCCTTGGTTTAATATTTACCAAAAAGGCCAACAATATAAGGACTCTCAATCCTTCAGAACAAAATTAATATAATCTTTCAACCTTTGACTAAATTACAAACCACCGAACATAAATGTTGGTCACGGCTTCACAACTCACCTTTCAACTTTAATAACCCCATTATCAACATGATTGATATGGCCCACAATATATACACCCACGACTTGATAAAGTTAAGACTTTGTGTTATAAAGTTTTAACTTACCATTTCATCGACACACACCTCTCAATATACATCCAACATCAACAACCTTCACGACATTAAATTAGAATGCCACCACATAATTAATATTCGTCCATACATAAATTCAGACTTTGGCTAAAACCCAATGCCGACATAAAATAACAATTGGGGCCCACAACTATCCTTACCTTGACTAATTGTTGAATGGATCGTATGGTCCAAATTTCATCGCGTTCCAAACCTCAATTGAGCGCTCATCCGACGATCATCGCGCAACACAACTGTACGCTCCTTAATCTCTCAAAATCATGTGATAAAAGTGGTTTTTAAATACCACTTAACGCCATGTGTCGAGCAACAGGTGATATCACATTCCAAAAAGTAAAACAACTTACCACTCTTGAGACCACGCGATACTGCCGGTTTAGATTCACCAAAACCACCTCTACTATTTAACGCTCCAATTCTGCTTCATCTTCATGGTTCCGCCTTTCAACGGGTTCATTCTATATTCGAACAGGTTTATGAAAACCCTCTATGCCTTTTGCTTAATAGATCCACTTCTTACTTTGGCAACCAAGAATCTCTACTATAGTCTCAACTTCGATTGCAAAAAGTCTCCGTCCAACCAATCTGGTCGTGGTTCCTTTACACAGATCGTTATGGGTTCCACTAATGCTGATTCCAATTCTAAATGAACATTAGAATGAAAACTCTGTCGAGCTCTGGAGTATAACTCTACATAACAATTCTACATCCACTATGCTTTTTTCCATCATATATTCAACCCACAACTTAAACTCTGTTACTCACTTCCACTGTTCCCAAACTGTGCTTTAGAAGTTCCAACCTTCCACCCAATTTATGGTTCCACTTCTAATTCTTCTTCACCACGCCTCTTCAGATGTTAAATATTTTCTTCATTAACACTTCTACAAGGCATTTCCACATACTTGTTTCAACATTTTAGTCCCGCTTAACTCCTTCGACTTTGCTGTGTTAATTTCTATCCATTCTAATTGTTGTGTCTTCGCTCCTAGGCCATTCCATTTCACAACTATGTCTTAGTCTTTTGACTCCCTTTAGTGCGTTCTTCGCTGTGTGTACATTCACGAATTTCATATAATCCCTGTATATGAACCCTCGCTCATAAATTACCCTGCATGTAGATATTACAACAGGACTATATTTCTGGCTTCGATTCCATTAGATTGAAGGTCCATTTCAAAGTTATATTTGTTCAAAGGCACACAGAACACATTTAAACCCCCAATTATAGAATTTCACCACACTGTTCCTTATACAATTGCTTATTGAGATTCAAATCCCATTCACACAGAATTTAGATCAAATAATACTCATGAAATGCTGAAACAAATCCTTTCAAAATTCTTCCTATCTTGACCATATCTTCAAAAACAATTCGTCCTTCTACACCTGTTGTAGGCTTACATGAACTCTGTTTCCTAACCCTACTCTAACTCTCTGCAGCCCTCTTAGTCCTGGCCAGATATTCATGTCAATGGTCCTGTTTTACAATTGGCCATAGGCTTGACAAACAAAACTCTGGTTGTCCTATTCTACTCCTGTCTGCAGATCTGCTACTTCTGCTTCTTTGCTCCTTTGAATGATAGTCCAAGTGTTGCTCATGTCTTCTCCTTCGCCATCAATGAAAATATTTCCAACAGTCTCCCCCTTTGGCATTGATGGCAATACTCCACCAATACTCCAATACTTCCTTCAGGATTTCCTCCCCCTTTCATTCTGAAAGGTGTGTTTTGTCTTCCTCTGCCTATCTTCTTTTGCTTGCTTTTCCTCCCCTTTTGACATCAATGGCAAAGGGTTGCACATTTCCCAGTGTGGATTCTATCTTTTCATTTCCTCTCTCTGAGTTGTGTTTAGGCCTTCTTCTCATGGCTTTATACCTTGTCTTCCTGACTAGTGTACGAGAGTTGTTGGGAGAACATTTTTTTTTTTTGAAAATTAGACTTATCTAATCAGGGATGCATCATTGGAACAATACTGAAATATTGAGAATGCTTCATACGAAATTTAAAATCTGCTCCAAACATACTTCAGTCCATATTATGATATTCATCTAAGATACATATCTGTAGTACACATCTATTAAAAAATGACGATGCCAATATATCTTTTATAGATGTGGTTCACCTTTACTACCTGTTGGTGGTGATAAGAGCTAGTCTGCTGACAGGGATATTACACTTAATAGCTAAAAGACTCTTGATACTGATGCAGACAATGAATTAACCAGAATTTAATCTAAGAGATCAAATGACTTTACTACTTGTACAGAGTACTTTCAAAACTAACCCTTGAGGCTAGATACATTCAATGTATTAGTCAGTCTCACTTATCAATCATGCAATTTTATTTATGACATAAGGGGGTATGTATGTAAATGATCAACCTCTTTTCAATGGTGACATACCGGAAATTCCTTTCTGTTGAAGTAGGCTTTAGATGTAACATTAATAGACTCTTGAGCTTCAAATGTAATATCAACACAACTAGTCCTTCATACTTCAGATACTTTAACTGTTCTATCATGATGATCTTCTGCAAAAAAATATTCAAGATGTTTAATTGAAATCTCAGCAAACAGACTTCACATGGTGTTATGAATGATCTTAAGAGAGAGGCCTTGAAGATATATATGTACTGACTTCAAGAAGGCATGCAGTTATATATAGAAATAGATACTTCTTCAATGCTCAATATAATGCTTCAAGTGTAACCAAAATAATGATCCTTTAGCACTGTTATTGACCTTTTCATGCTTTAATAATGCAGATAACACTGGGAATACTACCTTGATGTACTTCTGATCTTGAGGACCTGTACCATACCACTACTCTATTGAGGACACTTGGTATTCTGCTGATAGGTATACTGCATGATCCAAATACCAATTGACACTACTTTGATAAACCAAGCAGTAATTTCACTTCAACTCGCACATGCACCCATAGTTAAGACAACCTTCATAGTTTCTACTATTGAGCTCTCCACTGTTAAAAAACATCAATATACTGAATCTGATCTTGGCATCATTAACCTTTTGTTTATTCTGTCATTCTAGTTTAAAAGAGCGTCACTGCATTTTCCTTTCTAGGACTTCTCCAGAATCATTGCTGCTTTATATACAATTCAACTGTTCTAACATAATGATCTTCAGGAAGACATCTTCAATTTCTTTACTTGTAATCTTCATGGGTAGACCACTCAGAGATTTTTCACTTATTTACGTCATTCCTCCAAGGGGACTTTTCATAGATGAATGATGTAATGATATAATGATGATAAACATTTCTCTTACTCATCCTTCTTAAATTTTATTCATTGTTAATTCTTGCAGTGTGATGCACAGTGTGATCATCCTCTATGGATTTTTCCAGTTTTATAGTTCGAAACATAATTTTTGTGATTTAACCATTCATCACTTAGTGTGTTGTTTTCTTCTTAGCTTACATGATCTTGGCTGATGTTCTCTCTACTACCATGGCTTCTTGTTTCCTTCTCTTCTTCCATCAATCTGTCAGCTATTGAATGCTTCAGATAATCTTCTTCCTCTATAGTTCTCTGTTAGAGGAATTTTCCTCTCCCTTCCTGACCTTTTAGCTATTGTTATTTCATGGAGCTCTTCTTAGACTAATTTTGTGGGGACTATTTATGAACTGCTCTCCCCCTAGGATGTTGCTTCATATCTATCACTAGTTGGATATTTGCGTTGCTTCCTAGAGCAGCTCCCCCTAAGACTATGATGGATTCATTATGTTATTGAGGTAACAGGCTCCCCGTTTCTCTTTTCCTTCAATACTTTATTGGGGCTCTTCATAATGTCTGCACTTCGTTTTGATTCATAGTTTTGTTTGATTTGATTAGATTCCATCATCTTTCTAGAGTTCTTTAATGTATATGGCAGTTTACAGTCTTTTGCTTTGTGACCAAGCTTGAGGCATACATAACATCTTATTTTACCAAGGTACGTTTGAGTTGATGTATAATATTTTATGCTCCCTTTTGAACATAATTTACATTCAACAAGTATGTCCAAAATTATTGCATGCATAACAGTAGCCATGGAAATGATTTATGTACCTGGTGAGTGGTTTTCCTTTCCATTTGTTTGCTTGAGGTAGTCTTCTCATTTTCTACATCTTTTGCTGGTTAAAATTGATTCTCTTTGTCTTACAATGCGCTGCAATATGGCCCGGTTTATGACAAGAGAAACATGTGATATTTTTCATAGGAGGAAAGAACCTCCTTTGACATCTTCCGAATATGTTCAATTAATCCTTAGGAGTGTATGAGCCTTTAGCAGTTGATTGTTTCATCCTCTCATTCTCTGTCCTTTCATGTTCCTACTTGTTTCTGTTTGTTTCTTTACAAATCATGTTCTTGTTGGCTTCTACTTCTGTAAGAATATTTTGAGTTTCTTCATTATCCTTTACAGTGTTTACAAAAATGATATTCTTGTTAGCTTCTACCTTGGACTTACTGGTTTCTCCTTCATATCCTATCCTAGCCTTTATGAGAGGAGACCTTTGAGCATTTAGAATCTTGTCCAACTGTTTAGAGCTTGTCATTTGAGGAGTATTCATTAATAATTCTCTTTGGGATTTTTCTAATTTCTTTCTCAGGCACACTACTTCTTCTTCCAATTTCTCTTGCTTCTGAATTTTATCCTTTATTTGCTTTAGTAGAGTGTCTTCTACTTTCCTTGCTTCTTCAAGTTGTTTCTTTAGGCCAACAATTTCTTTCTTATCTTCATATTCTTTCTCATCACATATTTGCACCAATTTCTTCAGGTCTTTGGTTTCATTCTTCAATCTTCCTATTTCAGTCAAGGCAATGTCAAGTTTGGTTTGTTCTTTCACTATAATTTCTTCATGGAACTTACTTCCATTCACACTAGCAGGTACCTCATTTGATTGAACATTTTCCTTTTGACATGAATTTTTCTTCTTCTTGATTCTCTTCTCCTTCTTGACAATGCAACCCCTAGTGTCTACTTCATGCATGAAATGCAATCTATCCCAGATTTCTTTTGCAGAGGTTAGATCAATTATTAAATCAAGATCCTTTTTATGAAGACTTTTATATATCACAAATTTTTCCTTGGCATTCCACTGTTGTTCTTGCAAAGAGGTAGAGTCTATGCAATAACCATCACATACAAGCTTCCATACCTCAGGTTCATAAGCCATTAAATATGTTTTAACCTTATCTCTCCATTCAGGAAAGTTTGTTGTATTTAGCACGGATACATTTTGATAGTCCATGACTCAACCAGATCTCCTTCAAGCTATAAGGCTTATAACAAAGGAACCCGCTCTGATACCAATTGTTGAACCCTTAGTTAAACTGAGAGGAGGGGTGAATCAGTTTAACACATTCATGGACTTTTAAAACTTTCCTTTAAACTTAGTTACACCTTCATTTCATGATCAACTTATTACATAATGTAACAACAATCTTAATATGTGAGCAACAAGTATTAAGCAGATTAGATACACCATATCAACACATAAACATCATGTACATAGACAACAGATATCAGTGGAAACCCATAAGGGAGAAAACCACATATTATTATTATTGTGATGCAAAGGCAACCTCCAACTCCCTCTCACCACTGATTTTTTGTAGGCTCCAACCTACAGGAGGCTACTACCTCAATTCTGCAAGCTACAAATTGCAAGGAAGCTCCAACTCCCATCTATTTTCTGCAGGCTACAACCTACAGGAGGCTCCTACCTCAGCCAACTACAACTGACATATATCAAGCTACAAATTGATATGGAAGCACCAACTTCCTCACATTACAATAAAATCATATGCTGATTTACCTGGATATCAGCTCTGTTTTCCTCCTTCTTCACTGTTGTCCTCCAGCTTTCATATCTACCTTATATCATCTCTGGATATTCATAGCTTTTCTATTTTCTCCTTCTTTTCCTTACACTTCTCAGACCCCTTTCTCCATTTTCTAACCTCTCTATGTATATCTTTGTAATATTATTAATAGAGATTACCTCATGACTGTTAGCATTCCTCAGGGAATTCGAAATGAACAACCATGACTCTTTGCCCTCCACCTTCTCATTTATTTTTCATCTCGTTCAAAAGAATATAGTAATATGTACATATTTCAGTTTTACAGTGGAGTTTTGTTTGCCTACGGAGACTTGCCTTTGCATCACAAACAATATAAAATTAATTAAAACATTTACATTTATATTTGAAATGGATATATCTCATTCAACCCTTTCAGTTCTTGGCTCACTGTATGTTTTTCTTTTCTGCTGCTGTAGTGTAACAGTTCTGCATACTCTCCTGCTTTCTATGCATGTAGAATGCATTTCCCAAATTATGTTCTAAATCTGGCAGCTTTATCAATGTGGAAGCTTTCTTCAACCTTCATGGTTCCAACCATAGCCAAAATCTATTTTGCAGATTTACCATATGAAATGATATTGTTAAACCCTTCAGAAATTATCACGTTTAACTGTCAGAAATGAATAATTGAAGTCTTTTAACCAATGTTCAAAAACTTTGAGATTAAAGTCGGATCTCAACACTTTGATAAAACTCTGTTAAATAACTTATACCCACATTCCCAAATCTCAATGCTGCATATAAAATACATGCAAATTCATGCCCAAATAAATTCACAATATGGAAATATTTACTGATCTGAAAATGAAATGTACTTGTTTGAGGGTGCAAGGTATCCATTTCCCATAATTTCAAATTGAGCTATACACTCCAAGTGACCTCTGAAAATGTGAGAACAAACTATTTCCTATACAGAGATGGACTGTAGGGGCATTCACTGGACATGTCACCTCTAAAGAGAGGATGAGTTCCAGAGGCTACTTGGCCCTCTACAGACTCTGCCTAAGGAAATAATATGTAAACACTTAGAAGTCTTTGACATTCACATACTTGAAATTTGATGTCTTGCGGAATAAGACAAATAACTTTCTGCAGCTGAGTAGGTGATTATGTGTATATGAAAGTTATGTATATTTGTTGTTTAAAAATTTATATCAGTTTTGTTTAGCATATCATCTTCAGCAAATAAAGACATCAAAATGATAAGCAGTTCACCCCCTCCTCTGGGCTACATCTGCTGGACCAAGCCTCTCAAACTAGGCTTGTCCTCTTGTATTAAAAATGCTACAAAGGCTAATACAAGAATAAAAGTGTCTCGAAATACAGATCTGACTGTAAATACAGAATCAGAAGATAGGAATTAGCTGAACATGCTCTTTCCCAAACACTAAACAGTGAAATTTGTACCTGCTACAGTACTTTTCCCCAATTGTCCTTGGTGGCCCTTTAGACTTGCAGGGAGAATTTCGAGGTGAAGATGACCTCAATTGGTTCTGAAACCTCTGCCATTCAACTCAGAAGGTCGAAAATATCAGAAATAGACTTCTGAATCACCAAAAATGGATGAACATAGCACCCAAACAGCTCCAACACTGAAATGGCCCTCTTGGCCCTGAAAGCTTCCCTGAAGCTAAACAGTGAGAAGAATTCCTCAAAAGGAAAAACGAGCTGTAGAAATGGATTCATACTGCTGAAAAAATTCAGGAATGACCTTCGTTCCACATAAACTGGCTGCACAATTCCCAATGCAGCTCCCAAACTGAATTGGCCCTAGTGGCTCCTGGAACTTCCACGAAGAAAAATCACCTGAAAACGGCCTCAGATGGCTGTGAAACCTGTGCCAATGGCTTCATAAGGTCGAAGAGACCCAGAATCAAAAAAAAATTCGTCTTCAAAGGCCTCTCCTATCAAAAGTTATGGCCTCTTTAGTAAACTGCCTCTTTCCCCTTGAGAAACTCCACTAAATGTGGAAGGTCGGCAGATAACGGCGCTAAAATAGGAACTAACGCCAAAATAGGCGGAACCGCCGAACGGTTAACTGCTGGCATTAAAGTTTATGGTTATGAAAAAACGTGTTCACAAATCCGGCGGTCAATGCAAACGGTTATAACCAATGGTTTGAATTAATACATATGGGTTATTAAATAACACCAACAAACAAACGTTGATATTATAAACCCACAACAAAACGTTAACCAAAGTTTAAATATGCGCCACGGAAAGCGCGCCGATGGACCTGGGGACTGGTTCCGCGCCTGTGGTCAAGTGGGAAGGGGGCTGGCCCTTCGGGGCTGGCCCCCTTCGGGCCCCGCCCAAACCTTCCGCGCCATTTAAATAGAACTCCGCCCGCCACCATAACACGAATCAAACGTGTGGTGCATTGGTTAAAACGCGGTGTTATATACCACTTGGTCGCGGGTTCAAAACCCATCCGCTCCATTATAAAATTTTTGAAAACGCGCCATTCCAACTCCACGTCGGGGCCCACGTGGCGGCCTCCGGGCTAGCCACGTGGCGTCATATGATTGGCTGTCAAAATGGAATATTCCCCAGAATATTCTGCGGAATATTCCACGGAATATTCTTTTTTTAATAAAATTTTCCACAAGCCAAATTTGCCCTTTTTTAATGGAAATTGAGAAAACTTTGAAGCTGAATAACTTCTTCATACGGAGACCATTTTTCGAACCATTCGCGGCGCCGGAATCAGGAAGTGGAGCACTATCCGGTCGTTCAGGTTCCAACCAGTTCTGAGCATTTTCATTTTTGACCATTTTACAACACCTGGTCCTGAGCTCCTGATCATTTACATACGGAAGCTTTTCTTATTTCATGGTTCAAACCATAGTCAATTTCATTTCTTCAACTCTTAATCGAAGGCTAACTTCATTTTCTGAATCTTTGAATCCATTATTCGAATCCTGCATGAACTTGGGCTCTCACATATGTTAACGTATATTTATTTCATGGGTTATTAATCCATGCCTTGGTTTAATACTTACCAAAAAGGCCAACAATATAAGGACTCTCGATCCTTCAACACAACATTAATATAAGCTTTCAACCTTTGACTAAATTACAAACCACCACACAAATATGTTGGTCACGGCTTCACAACTCACCTTTCAACTTTAATAACCCCATTATCAACATGATTGATATGGCCCACAGTATATACACCCACGACTTGATAAAGTTAATACTTTTTGTTATAAAGTTTAACTTAACATTTCATCAACGCACACCTCTCAATATACATCCAATGACAACAACCTTCACGGCATTAAATTAGAATTCCACAACATAATTAATATTAATCCATACATAAATTTAGACTTTGGCTAAAACCCAATGCCGACATAAAATAAAAATTGGGGCCCACAACTATCCTTACCTTGGCTAATTGTCGAATGGATCGGATGGTCTAAATTTCATCGCGTTCCAAACCTCAATTGAGCGCTCATCCAACGATCATCGTGCAACACAACTGCACGCTTCTTAATCCCTCAAAATCACGCAATAAAAGTGGTTTTTAAATACCACTTAAAGCCACGTGTTGAGAAACGGGTGATATCGCGTTCCAAAAGGTAAAAAAACTTACCACTCTTGAGACCACACGATACTGCCGGTTTAGATTCACCAAAACCACCACTACTATTTAACGCTCCAATTCCGCTTCATATTCATGGTTCCGCCTTTCAACAGGTTCATTCTATATTCTAATAGGTTTATGAAAACCCTCTGTGCCTTTCACTTAACATATCCACTTCTTACTTCGGCAACCAGGATTCTCTACTATAGTCTCAACTTCGATTGCAAAAAGTCTCCATCCAACCAATCTGGTCACGGTTCCTTTATGAAAATCGTTATGGGTTCCATTAATGCCGGTTCCAATTCTAACTGAACATAAGATGAAAACTCTATCGATCTCTGGAGTATAAATCTACATAAAAATTCTACATCCACTGTGCTTTGTTCCATCATATATTCAATCCGCAACTTAAACTTTGTTACTCACTTCCACTGTTCCCAAACTGTGCTTTAGAAGTTCCAACCTTCCACCCGATTTATGGTTCCACTTCTAATTATTCTTCACTACACCTCTTCATATGTTAAATCTCTTCTTCATTAACACTTCTACAAGGCATTTCCGCATACATGTTTCAACATTTTAGTCCTGCTTAACTCCTTCGACTTTTTTGCGTTAATTTCTATCCATTCTAATTGCTGTGTCTTCACTCCCAGGCCATTCCATTTCACAATTATGTCTTAGTATTTTGACTCCCTTTAGTGTGCTCTTTGCTGTGTGTGTATTCATGGATTTCATATAATCCATGTATATGAACCCTCGCTCATAAATTACCCTGCGTGCAGATATTACAACAGGACTATATTTCTGGCCTTGATTCCATTAGATTGAAGGTCCATTTCAAAGTTATATTTCTTCAAAGACACACAGAACACATTTAAAGCCCCAATTATAGAATTTTTCCACACTGGTCCTTATACAATTTCTTATTGAGATTCAAAGCCCATTCACACAGAATTTAGATCAAATAATGCTCATGAAATGCTGAAGCAAATCCTTTCAAAATTCTTCCTGTCTTGACCAGATCTTCAAAAACAATTGGCCCTTCTACAACTATCGTAGGATTACAAGAAATTTGTTTCCTAACCCTACTCTAACTCTCTGCAGCCCTCTTAGTACTGGCCAGATATTCATGTCAATGGCCCTGTTTTACAATTGGCCATAGGCTTGACAAACAAAACTATGGTTGTCCTATTCTACTCCTGTCTGCAGATCTGCTACTTCTTCTTCTTTGCTCCTTTGAATGATAGTCCAGGTGTTGCTCCTGTCTTCTCCTTTTCCATCAATGAAAACATTTCTAACAGAGTGGTGAGAGGAGGTTAATCTTACTATTGAGTTCTTTTTCCATCTCAAATTCATTACATTTAATGTCGCACACTCTCTATTTTTTTAATATGTGTTTAACTCTACTTGAATGAGCGCCAACTGAGTGTGTCCTCCTAATTTGAAGAAGCTTACAACCACATTGTTGGTTGAGGCAAAGAAGGATGTGGATAAAATCCTAGCAATTGTCAAATCATCATGGCCCTCATCTATTGTTAGTATATTTTTCTAATATATAAATAGATGCAACACTTTATCCACTCATCAATTTCATTGTTTCATCTGATAATGGACCAATGTTCTTGAAAGTAGTTGAAGCACTTGGAAAATACAAGGATGCACAATATACGAGTGAGTTGTTTATTAAAGTCATTGAAAATGTAGTTGTTGATTCTTATGTGTAAATGGTTATTTTATACATTTGGATATCTATGGTCATTTGCATTGAAGGATCAACACTTATAATACTCATCAAATACCTACAAATATGTTTGACATCTTTCTTTGTTCATTATTTTAATTTAGCACATAAATCCATTAATTTACATATTCCATGGATGGGAACCTTTGTTGATGATGCACACCATAATTGTAATTTTGTACCAAAATATATCAATGTTATCAAAACTTGTCTATTATTTTTGAAGATTGTAGATACTTGATTTTCCTCATTCATCAAAGTTTGAGAGCTTGAGGGAGATAAAAATCATTCTTGGGGCCATGGTTACTTTTGAGTTTTGGTATTTTTAGAGAAAGATAGATCAAACTAAAAAAAGGCTAGGGATACAATGTTATATGATGGTTGGTAGGAGAGGGTTGATATTTCATTTAATATCATGAAGCCCATCATTTTTTTGTTGTAGTTTTTAGACATGGTATGACCTAATTTAATTAGGAGATGTTTATGAGAGGTGGGACTCCATGATTGAGGTAATGAAGACCATCATGATAGAGAATTAGTACCTTGAGTTTGTAACATTAACACATATCTCATTCACCAATGTACAAAATATTCTTATCACTAGGTAGAAGAAGTACACAAATTTTTATTTCTTGGGTCATTTGTTGAATCACAAGTACTACAATAAACACTAGATCGATTGTGGGTCTTTACATGGATTCCCTCCTTTCATGTATAGAAGGATTTCACAAGAGACTAGTGAATCATTTGAAAGGATACAATGAGACAAAGCATCCATTAATGAGGTGGAGGAGGGATTTGTAGGGTTTTCAATTAGCATCGAGAGATTTGAAGGCTATGATGTCCTTTTAAATAGGGAAATTAAAAAACTCTATGCTTGGTGGGGATATCATAATGCAATGTGTCATATTTTGTGATAGTTAACCATGAGATTCATCACTTACTTCCATCCTCTTTTTTTGAGAGGAATTCGAGTGCATACGAGAGTTCACATACTTAGTAAAAGAGCAACATGAGAAGTCTATAGTAGAGATAATGGTGTACTTACACTGCAAACTTCACATTATTTATAGAAAGGGGATGAGTGGCTAAAAAAAATTAAACGTGTGAGCCCACATATGAGAATGTAGTGAACCCCATAACTAATAAACTAACAATGAATGCTTATTATGACCTTAACACGCCACCAAAAGTGGGTAAACCATAGGATAATATGTTTCTCCTCATTTGAGAGCCAACTAGCCAACAATCCTATGACGGTCTTAAAATAGTTTTATGTTAAGGCTCTCCACCTATTTCTCTGATCAATGTTCTCTCCCATCTAGCATTTTCTTGAAGGAAGGTAAGTCATCTGTTAATAGGTACTTTAAAAATTTTAGCAGTCATGTGATTTCATTTAATTTTAAGGTATATTTATATGAATCACAAGGAAATCTAGATGATTGAATACTCCCAAATTTATCCTTTCTCCCATACTTATCATCTCAAAGGCTAACCTAAGAGGTTGAATTTTGACCCTAATACAATTAGACCACCTTTAAGGCCTTAGGGTTTAGGAGGGGCATTAATAGGGGGCATGCGTTGAAATAGTGTGTCCATGGTAATTCATACATACCACTTCACATCCTTCCCTATTATTCATCTCCATTCTTTTGGTTGATTTTCATTGGTAATTGAGTTTATAATTTTTAATCCACATATTGAGTTAAGGCCCATAAACTTGGTATTATAGGTTTTTGTAGCTAAAATAAAGATAAAACCATATAAATCCATAATGGAAAGAAAATGTAAAATGCAAAATATGGTTGGGACTTTCTTGACATGTGAGAAAAATCCTAGCATGAGCTCTACCTCCATCATTAGTCATCACCCAATTCCTCAAGTATTTAATATTTCATCTTAAAGTAAAGGAACTTTTGAACGTCCCAACCCCACTGAGCAATAAACTACTACATATTCAATGGGCATTGGAAGAGCACAAAGCAAGCTTGGTCTCTTAGGCTATGCATAAAATAAAGATAGATCATTAAAGTAAAAGGCACACTATAGGGGTGGAAAAAGTATGCCAAGGATAGGGGTAACTAACACCTCCACGATTTCTCCCCCCTTACATCATTATACTCAAGATGTTGGACCTCCATTAGTTGGTCTCATGGCTATGGAATCTTCCTTGAAATATTTCCTACAACATGACCACAATATCACCTACACCTATGGATTGATGGGTTTACCTAGGACATGTCATTCCGATTGGAGGATGAAATCACCTAATAGGGTTGTTGAACTAGTCATCCATAATATAAGTGTAGTAAATTATTTACAAATATTAAGCTCATAGGACACTTGAAGGTAAGTATTGTGTCAAGTAATTTTATGCCCCTACCATTAGTTATGGTACATTATGATGCTTTAATGGTTTTTGTCCCTAATGATGTTGTTGTCACTTGATCTTGAGAGGTTTATTTTAGGTGGTATCATATATACAATATAGATCCCTTGAGGGATGGCTTGACTCCATTCTGTCCCACTCAATAGAATGTTTTACCCATTCTAGAGAAGATGTGACCTTGTAGCCCCAATTTTTCCCCTCTAGAGATGAGAATCGGTCCTTGATCAACTTCCTCATGGTTTTATACCTCTTTATGTACCTCCTGAGGTTGAAACACTAAGATAGAGAGAAAAGGCATTGACTTACTTGATGATGATCCCATATGGACCTAGGATGCCCCCTCGTTGGTCTTGACCCTATTTGATGGGAGTTGTCTTGTTCCAAAACCGAGATGAAGATGTAAATCACTGAGATGATTTGGGAGGGCTATCACATCGTGCCTTGAGGTTAATGCTTGATCCAGATGATGCTGTTAGATTCCTATATCTCACAGTATCACTAGGTGACTGATTATTTTCTCTGGTCTTTCATACTGAAAATAATATTCCATGGCTATCATTTATTTTCAGGAAAAATGGGAAATACTAACTATCAAGAGCTTCAAAAGAACCTATGTGCCTTTCAATTTATTAGAAGGGGAAAATGTTGTTGATAAGGTGTGATGGTGATCAAACTGAATCTTATTGACACTCACAACCATGTGTTGGAAATATTGTCAAGGATGGCAAAGGAACACAAAGAAGCAACAAAAGAACTATCATTAAGACACAGGTAAAGAGAAACAAAGAAAGAAAAGGAAAGCTTCATTTTATGTTTTAAAGGATTTGATTGCTTGCAAGTCTAAATGCGCCTAGGGAAAAGGTTATTTGTATGGTTTAAATCTTGATTATAAATTCATATCATAAAGCTTTAAACCATAGCAATATATCCCCGCCATAAGTTTCATTTCATTCCATTTCCATTTATTTACATTTCATTCCCTGCTCATATGTTTCCATATATTTCCATACATTTCCTTTCATAATCTCCTGACGAATTATTTATAAAAAACCACCCCATCACTTATCCCTTTTCATTTACATTTTTTCCCTAAGTAATTTCCATTTTATTTCATTACCATACACCCAAATCACTTTTCACATCGTCCAAATCGCAAAGTTTTTCAATTTCCTTATCCTACAAACCTTTCAAAATGCGATTTGTGATGCAGGGGGACCTATTCACCCTTTCACCTGCCACACCTCCTTTCCATTTCACTCCCCTTTAGAAATCATTAAACGTCACATTTTTTTTTGTCCTTTACACTTTAGCCTTTACCTTTACCTTTCATCATTTCCCCTGCCACGTCACTTACCTTCTCCCCACACTTTGCACTTCGCGTCTTTTAGAGTTTGCCTCCATGCTTATAACTAAAACTTAAGAGTTGCAATCTGCGGGTCGTGGTCCGGTCCCACCTTCCCTCCATGTCACCTCTCACTTCACATCACATCGACGATTACATTCTTCATAAATTAAACTATAAATGGTGCAAAGTGCGCGGATGCGATGCTACTTCAGAACTAAAATCTAAGCATTTTCAGGTCTGGGTATATGATTTTTTACGTTGTTTTGTTTGAAAAAACGGTTGAAACACGTAAAGAAGGATTCAAGTATAAAATAAACACCACAAGTTGAGTCGGGCGGCAAAGGGCGTTCATATATAATTTTTATGTTATGACGGTAGAAATAGAAAAGGCAGCAAAGCACATCAACACAGTCACTAGTCGATGAAAAATGGCTAGCCCTGCACCAGACTTATTACCGAACATTTATCTTTTGAAAATCAGGGCCAGATGTCAGAGCCATCATTCGTTTCCTCTTCGGGATCATCACATGCCACCTTCGAGCCTACTTTTGATTTAGGAAGAGCCACCTGAGTTTTACATTCTTGAAGAGTTACCAAAATTAATTTCACATGCGGTGTTTTCTCAGAGATTTTATTTTTCGGGCCTTGCATGGCCATACCTGTTTAATTTTCAGTTGCTTGTAATAAATGAAGTTAGCCAAATTATATTAGGGCAACCGACTCAAGTTTTAGTTAAATACTGCTTGAATTTTCATAATGAGGGGTTGGATATTGTTAGCCCCTGCATTGTAAGGACTACTATATTGGAGCACTGTAATTTTGGAGCTGGACATCAATAATCAGAGACCATTTACAATATTCTTGAGCTGTGTCAAAATGGTGATGTGATACTTCTCTGTTTAAATGTTTCCATTGTTTTCTCTGTTGTGCATCTATTCAGCTAATTGTAAATCAGAAATTTTATATTAAGATTTGTTGTCAGAGCACCTTGATTCTGTGTACATTTACAATCTGAATGTTTTCTGCTGAAGTCTGATTAAAGAATTCTTAACTTCTCTTTAGTCATTACTGAACCTTACTATTTCTTTCACTTCATATTCATACAGCTCTAAAGATCCATTTAGCACAGTTATCTTTCCTTGTGATGCTCTTGATGTTGATGTTCCATTCCAGCCTTTTGAATATGTAGCCCAATGGATTAGTCCCTGCAGCCCTATCTGTCCAACCACACCATCAATCAAACAAACAACCCTCATAATCCCTATAACTAGCCTAATATCAACATTTAGAAACATCAAGTTAAATCATAAAAATAGAGAGATCCCTCTCTGGGTCTAGGAAGGCTAGGTCCTGGACTCCAAAGTGGTTTGATGCTGTCCTCTGTCGTTTTTTCTTTCCAATCTTACAAATTACGGGGTGACAACATAATGGTGACCATACTGGGGAATGAGTTATTGAAAAAAATTAATATTTCATCAGAACTCAGAAACCTCAGTCAAAATATTGTATGATTCAAGTATGTTCCAAGATTAGTATCTAGTTGTTGATGCTGGACAATAGCTGGACACAAGAAAGTTGAAATCATCCACCTGGCGACTCCACAGTTTTCAATTGACCTAAAGACTCCACTGGTAG
Source organism: Pinus albicaulis (assembly GCA_034641835.2). Lineage (NCBI taxonomy): Eukaryota > Viridiplantae > Streptophyta > Pinopsida > Pinales > Pinaceae > Pinus > Pinus albicaulis. The sequence goes on along the minus strand of CM076579.1, from coordinate 1,360,610,138 downwards.
AAGAATCCAGATTGGTTGTGAATATACAATGACCCCACTCTCTGATGGATTGACAAGATGGATCCAAGAATACAACGTAGGTATTCTCCAATGAAAAGAGATCACATTCCTGGATTCCCACATAAAATGCCTTAGGTAAATTGGAAAAGAAACCTTCCTATTTTTCAAGACGAGAATGTTGATGATGCTTTGTTACATCTCATTAATTCATATACATTCATGGAAGTTGAAGGTCTAATGACATGAGGATTGCCTCATGAAGATGTTCATGGAAACATTAGAAGGGAAAGAGAGGGAATGGTATGAAGGTTTGAACCCTAATAGTTTGTTTTCTTTAAAAGATTTCCAGAAGGTGTTTTATGAGCATTATAAAGAATATTCTCCATCTTTATCATTAGCTGAAAATTGTTGTGATCAATTTGAGGATCTCATACAATACCTTGTAAATATTGATGAAGATTTAGGAAATTGGAATTCTGAGGATCTCTTAGAAGCAATTCATGAATTTCATTCTCAAGTTAACTGTCATGACAACCAAGAGAAGTTAGTTGAAAATGAAAGCAATCAAAAAATGAAAGAAGATCCACAAGATCTCTCTGTGTGGAAAAATGATAATTCCTCTACTCTTTTTTGTGAGTCTAAAGAAGACATTCAGCCTCATGATCAGTCTTCACAAGAGAAAGAAAACAATTGTTGTTCAATCCAAAGAAAATAAAGAATCCCTCCTCCTTTAACTGAAGAAGAAATAAATTAGATTCTAAGCATGCAGCCAACCTCTAAATTTTTATTTAATGAAGAGATTATGTCTATTTGTTCTACTGTTGATTTATGTACTGAAGCATTTCCTCATGAATAAAAAAAAATAACAGATTGATACTGATGATGTTCTACCTTCTCAAGAAGGCCTATTGCCAAAAAGTGCTCCTATTCATTAGAATGATGGCCTTCCAACAGAATTCAGCCAACTCAGTCAAGACATATTAGGTTTTCTCGAGGACATCATAGTGGTATATAATGAGGATTCCATGTCAGATGACCATGAAGAATATGTATATATTCTCTTTCAGAAGGATCCTGCGCATGACAAAGTGGAACAAGGAGCAGCACTAGATGAAGTATGTTATTTAAATCCTCAGGACTAGGTATGGTTCCAAGATCCTTTTGCTGGTTTCTTAGAATCATCTAAACGAGTATGCTATGCCAGGAATGGTTTGTTGCAGATTTTAAGGAAAGGTTTGAGAAATTTTGTTCAAGGGAAAGTAAGATGGGAGTGGCCCTTTTATTTTCTCAGCCCACTCAAAAAAGTGAACAAGAATCAATCATGTAGCCATTTACTTGATTGGTTGCATTAGAGAAAGGAGTTCACTTAGTGTATATATCATCTCTAAGTTAGATTAGGGTAGGTAGTTGTGAAAATAAGCTCGGTACGATGAGCATATTTCAAATTTCAGTTTTAGATTGCTTTTCATTTTCAGATCAATATGTTTTAGACTTTAGTTTTAGCTCAGTTCTGGTTTCAACATTCAAGTTTTCAATTGTAGTTACAGTTCAAATTTCAATCTGCTAATAAGCTGGCTAGCCAAGCATGTGGTCTATTTTTATCAGTCAAAGTCACGAGGAACAATCAACTAGTTTCCAGTCACTAGGTTTCCTAACAGATCAAGATACAAGATGTGGGATCAACTCAATGGATCAGGCTACTAGTCTAAGGTGTTCTTGACACCTCTTGAAGGAGCTTCCATCCCCAGCTAGAGCCACTGTTAGACTCTTGTATTTCACACTATCACTAGGTGACTGATTATTTTCTCTAGTCTTTCATACTGAAAATAATATTCCATGGCTATCATTTATTTTCAGGAAAAATGGGAAATCCTGATTGTCAAGAGCTTCAAAAGAACCTATGTTCCTTTTAGTTTAGTAGAAGGGGAAAATGATGCTGATAAGGTGTGATGGTGATCAAACTGAATCTTATTGACACTCACAACCATATGTTGGAAATATTGTTAGGGATGGCAAAGGAACACAAAGCAACAACAACAAAACTATCATTAAGACAAAGGTAAAGAGAAACAAAGAAAGAAAAGGAAAGCTTCATTTTATGTTTTAAAAGATTTGGTTGGCTGCTAGTCTAAATGTGCCTAGGGAAAAGGTTATTTGTATGGTTTAAATCTTGATTATAAATTCATATCCTAAAGCTTTAAACCATAGAAATATATCCCCGCTATACTTTCATTTCATTCCATTTCCCTCTATTTACATTTCATTCCCTGCTCATATGTTTCCATATATTTCCATACATTTCCTTACATTTCCTTTCATGATCTCTCGACGCATTATTTATAAAAAAACACACCATCACTTATCCCTTTTCTTTTACATTTTTTCCATACGTCATTTCCCTTTTATTTCATTACCATACACCCAAATCACTTTTTGCATCAGCCAAATCGCAAAGTTTTTCAATTGCCTTATCCTACAAACCTTTCAAAATTCGATTTGCGATGAAGGGGGACCCATTCACCCTTTCACCCACCACACCTCCTTTCCATTTCAATCCCCTTAAAAAATCATTAAAACTTACCTTTTTTTTCTGCCTTTTCGCTTTGGCCTTTACCTTCACCTTTCATTGTTTCCCCTGCCACATCACTTACCTTCTCCCCACACTTCGCACTTCGCATCTTTTAGATTTTTCCTCCGCGCTTATAACTAAAACTTAAGAGTTGCGATTTGCGGGACGCAATCTGGTCCCACCTTCCCTCCACATCACCTCCCACTTCGCATCGCATCGCCGATTACATTCTTCATAAATTAAATTATAAATAGCGCAAAGTGCGTGGATGCGATGTGGCTTCAGAATTAAAATCTAAGCATTTTCAGGTCTGGGTATATGATTTTTTACGTTGTTTTTTTTGCAAAAAGGGTTGAAACACAACAAGAAGGATTCAGGCAGCAAATAAACACCACAGGTCGAGTCGAGTGGCAAAGGGCATTCATGCATAATTTTTATGTTATGGCGATAGAAATGGAAAAGGCAGCAAAGCACTCATGGACTATTTTATCATTTTCTTGTCGAATATTTTCCATTCTTGGAGGAGGACATCATAGTGGAGATATTTTATTCCCACATGTGTGGGGCATTTTGACATTTTTATTAGGTTTTAGATTTGTCTCAAGGTCGGCTTGTGACCTTTGACGTAGTTAAATGCTTCACGCAAACTTTTTAGAGCTTTGATGTAAAATTATGGAAAAGTGACTTGGTTATCCTCATATAAATAGAGGGAGTCGCTCTTCATTAATCATAATCATCATTCACTCACTTCTTCTTCTGTAAAGGAGTGTGCACTAGTTCTTGCCTTTGTTCTTGGACATAATGTGATAATTTTTTAAGCAAATTTTCTTACGAAGGATATTTGTGAATGGAGAGACTTTTGGCATTGATTGAAGTTATTCTTGATGTAATCGTGTCAATTTAATGTCATTTTTCTCCCATTTTTCATTTCTAAAATTAGGGTTTGTATGTGTGGAATATTAAAAGGTGTAATATATTTTCTTGCAATCTTGATTCTCTATGGTATGTAATTTTTTTCTTACAAAAATCCATCAAAGTAACTTGGTTCATACATCCTTTGATTTTAAAATCCCCCATATATAGAAGTCACTAGGGTTCGTAAGTGAGGAAATTCATTCTTTCACCCTCTTGATCCAAGGCCCTCTATCATTTACCTTGCCCTCATAAACTCCATTTCCCAATTAGATAAACTTGGCACTAGTCTAGTAGGTGTTGATCATTATAAATTTCTTTTTATTCTTTAATTTCATGGTAACCAGGGTTAGGGTTAGCTTAAATTGTGCATTTTATAATAATTTTATGTACATGTGTTAGTTCCATATTGGAAGGGATTTCATATAATACATAATAAAAGACAAAATTTATCATTAATTACATATTTAACCTTAAAATTAGGGTTGGAATCTTGGTATTATTGTTGTCATATGAATTTTCATCCATTTAAAACTACTATTTACTTAACCCTAGATCACCTCCTTCATATCGTATTGGTAATTTATTGATATTATCCCTTACATGTTATTTTTAAGAGTTGGTATATGCCATAATGTACCCTAGATCTATATATCTTACAAACCCTAACTCATAATGACCCTCTTCTAAATTGCAAAGTTATGAGGGAAGTCTACTTGAACTTTAGGAAACTCTTATTGTTATCACTAAAAAATTCTCAAAAAATCATTGTTTCAAGTTTTTTTTTTTATCATGGGTCAAAATAGCGTCTTAGGAGTCATTTCATGAATTTGACCAAAAGGGAGTATTAGATTTTTAGGTTTGAACCTTCCTTAGTGTTAAACAAATTCATTTTAAAGGTTTTTTATGTCAAGTCATTCATCATTTCATCATTCATTTAATTTCCCTAAGTTTTTCATCAAAACTGGCCAATTAGCTAAGAAACCTTACTTTCGTAGTGCCACTAGTTCAAAAAATTCATTTTGCACTACGAAAGTGTTGTCTTTTTGTAGCGCAATATGAAGCAAAAACTCTGTTTTCTAGTTTTGAGTAGTCAACTTCCAAGGAGGTTTCTGAGCAACTGAAAACGAATTTAGGAAAACTGAAAGAGGTTTTTATTTCCAACCAAATTAGCTACATAAGCCTCTCTCCATTTCTTCAAATTCATTAGGTAGTGGGAGAAATTGATAAATTACAATGCGCTATGAAACTACTGTTACAAAATGTCCTGTACATGAATTTTTAGCAGTCAACTTCAAGTTCAGTTTCTGGCCAAATGAAAACGTATTTTGGAATTTTGAAAGATCTTTGTTTTAATAACACTCCCAGCTACAAAACCCTCTCTCATTTTTCTCACAAGTGTTATCAGTTGGGAGATAGAAGGATTTCTTTGAAGCCCTATTTTGAGAAACAAAGTTTTCCTGTTTTACACATGTTTTTCAAAGACAGTTTCTAGACAACAAGAGATGTGTTTCAAAAAACCAAGAGACGGTTTTATTCAAGACATCATGGAATACAAACAAATCCTTCAATTTCTCAAAATAAATCATGTATTAGGAGATATAGGCTCTATCCCAAGACCTATTTTTCAGGAAAAAACAGGAATTTAAACCAATAGGCCAACTATTGCAAATGAAGAAGGGACCTCAAGAAGGCTGGAATGACTTTGTTTCTCAAGTGATATGATGAAATCAGATTGATTTTGAGTTTTTGGCACATTCATAATTTTCATTTTGGAAAATTTTGGACAAAACTTCTCACTCAGCAATTTCGTAGCGCAAACAGTGTAAAAAAGGCAAAAAGCGCTACGAAACTGCTGTAGCAGCTTTTCTTGTCCTTTTTCATCACATTTTGGGAGGTAAAAATATGAATTAAGGTTTTAAATTTCTATGGAGGATATATCTAAAGGTAATTAAGATGATTTTGAAGGAAATAAGTCAAGAATTTGAAGAAAAAGGGTTAAAGGGCATCGCTACAAAAAGCACTACGAAACTGTCTTGTTTTCGTAGCGCAGTCTATTTTCAGCTCATTTGAACAGTTTGATGATGGTTATGAACAGATGGAGCCTAGGAAGGAGTTTTTTCATGTGTTACTTAAACTTCAAACAACAAAGGACCATGAAATGAAGAGTACATAATGGTCAGAATGTTTAATGAATGCAAAAGACCATATGCCTAAAAAACAGGGTTTGGTTTCCTGCTTATGTGGAGGTCAGCAAAGTGGTCATGAAGAGCTCAAGCCCATCATCCAAATTCAACCATGTGATGATACACTTTTCAATGATGTAATTTCAAATAGATAAGGTTGCTAAAGATAGTAATGAAGAGTTTGAGACCTAGTTGAAATAGGACTGTCAAGTAGGTTAGGTGTCTGTTTGTCACAAATTTGATGTTTTATGGTTATGCAAGGTGTCAAGAGTTAGGAATTTGAAGTATATAGTAGAAGATGAGTTCATCTCATGTTTTAATGGTCTATTAAATGACAAGAGGTCGAATTAGCAAAGGGTTGGAGACTTTTTGGCAAAACTGGTGCATATTGTAAAAATATTGTTTTAGCTAATGTAGAGAGTTTCTACTTGACCAACTTGAGATTCAAAAGGGGTTTTTTTTATTTTCATGTTCTATCAGTGTTTCTTATATATCTTATTTGCAGTGGTGTTCATCTATATTACTCAGAACTCATCTTCAGATGCTCTGACTTCCTTTATAAATGGACTGACTGTGTTTTTACATGTTTCAAGTGTATGTCTCATGACTAAAAACCCTGATATGCCTCAACTTCCATGTCAATTAGATTCACTGATTTTTTGAGATTTATTAGACTCCATAAGCCCAATTTATACATGCTGATGTTGGTTTCAACCTATAGGTTGGAAAATGTTATCTAAGCAGACCACTTTGTAAAGCTTTGGATTGACTGATATATAAAGTAACATACAAATTTTCTTCACCTGAGATTCTTAGTGTATTTTCAATGATTTTTATGTCCTATATTTGAAATGTTTCTCTTCCATATCCTTGATGTCTCATTACTCAGAATTCATGTATTACATGCTATGAATTCCTTTGAACTTCAAGTTATTGGGATTTTCCTAAATGTGTTTCCCTTTCATTGATGTATATACAAGCCTCAGCTTCCACAAGGAAAGCCTTTGTTATTGAGAGCCCTATCACTGAATCCATAGCCCAATGGTAGCAAGAATTCATCTTCTCAACTTGAACCAAAACAAAAATAATAGAGTTAGCCATCTATATATGTCCCATATCATTAACCCTTGAGAGATCCCTCTCAGGCTGAGGAGGCTAAGCCTCGGTCACAATATTGGTTTGAAATAGTTACATTGAAGTTGTCTGATCAACAGCCAATCAGGTACAATTTTGGTGATAACATTTTGGTGCGTCTACCGGGAGCCTGAAGATTATACTTCCCAAAATTTTGAAGCTGAAATTCTGAAGGTAGCAGGAGCTCAGGAAGCGTTTCGAGGCTACATCTACCTTGGCGACTCCACACATCAAATAATCAATTGGAAGGTGACTCCACTGCTTGAAGTTCAGTAGCTTGATGGAGTTTCAGAATGAATTCCATTGCAAGACTAAATGCGAGGTATGGCCCTATGAATCGGTCTCATATCCCTAGTTTTCCAAATCCTATGCCAAAGGTTGAATGGTTAACTGATCTTCCTATGTTCAAATATGAAAAGAAATACAATTATGCTCATTTAGTTAGATTCCATATGCATGTACACAGTCTTAAGGTTCAGTTCCCTGAGGATTGTCTCATGAAGATGTTTATGGCCACTTTGGAAGGAAAAGCATGGTCTTGGTGTGAAATCTTGCCAAATGGTTCATTATATTCTCTTGTTGATTTCCATGTTGAATTTTATGAGATGTATGAAGAGTGTCATCCCTCCTTATTTCTAGTCAAAGACTGCTATAAACATTGTGTGAGTTTTATTGAATATTTGGAGAATTGTTATGAAGATGATGAGTTCATGGATGAGGAAATTTTAGAAGCTCTTCATGACAATCCCTTTCATCACCAAGAGCAAAGGATAGCCTCTTACTTGGATGAAAATGAAACCCAAAAAGTGTTTAATTATGAAAATTATGATACATCCTCTGAATCTGATGAAAAGTTGCAGTAGACTAGTCAGTCTTTTGATCATCGGAATTATGAGAATCATTTCAAACAGCAAGAGGAAATATTGGAAAATGCTTGCTACAATCCTCAAGTACAAGAAAATGTTGATTCTTCATGTCATTTCTTATATCATTCCATATCAAATGATGATTATATTAATGAAGAAATGGGTGAAATTTTTTCTTTATCCTTGTCTTCTAATCTGAAATCATTTGAGTACAAGTCAGAAGATAAGATTCAGTTTGTGGATGAAGTTACTAGGAACATTGAAAAGGACATTCAAGTTTCAAAAGATAAAATTCAATCTCGTAGTATTCATAATCAAGATCAGTCTTTTCAAATGATTTTTATGCCAGAAAAAAAAGAGAGGGTGCTGCCACCTTTCTCCTTTGAGTTTGAGGAAGAATACATTATTTTTTAAAATCATTTTGAAAAGCAGTTTGAAAGCACACAAATGGAGTCTTATGTGGTTGATCAAAGCATGGATGAGTTGTCCAAAGTTGCAGAGTGTCATGAGGAGTATCAAACATATCATGTCTTCTTTGATCCTATAGTTCAATACATGGAAGAGTTCTACAGTCCAGATTTCCAGTTATACTTTCATTTTGAAGATCGGTTACATCTCATGTTGCCTTGGTAATTTCAGTATCATATTTACTTTTGGTTCAAGCATAGTCAAGAGGTTCAAGCATCAGATCAGATCAATGACTGGCTTCATTGGAAGTTTCATGTTCCTTGAATTACAAATGCATATTGCAGCTGCTAGGGTAGGTAGGAGTGTGTGAATAAGATCAAAAGTGAATGAGTATCTTTTCAGTAGGTACAAATTTGGTTCTTCTGCAGTGATCATCAAGCTTGAGCTCAAGGTGAAAGCCATTTAAGCTTGAGGATAAGCTTAGCAATTTCAAATTTCTTTTTGATTTGGTCGAGAAAATGGATAGCAGCACTGGAGCTACTAGTTCTTAGTGTACCACAGGGGCACACTATCCCAAGTGGAGCTACTGTTATCACTCAAAAATTCTCAAAACATCATTGTTTCAAGTTTGTTTTTTACCATGGGTCAAAATAGGGTCTCAGGAGTCATTTAATGAATTTGACCAAAAGGGAGTGTTAGATTTTTAGGTTTGAACCTTCCTTAGTGTTAAACAAATCCATTTTAAAGGTTTTTTATGTCAAGTCATTCATCATTTCATCATTCATTTAATTTCCCTAAGTTTTTCATCAAAACTGGTCAATTACCTAAGAAACCATACTTTTGTAGCACCACTAGTTCAAAAAATTCGTTTTGCGCTACAAAAGCATTGTCTTTTTGTAGTGCAATATGAAGCAAAAACTCTGTTTTATGGTTTTGAGTAGTCAACGTCCAAGGAGGTTTTGGAGTAACTGAAAACGAATTTAGGAAAAATGAAAGAGGTTTTTCTTTCAAACATACTTTACTACATAAACCTCTCTTAGTTTCCTCAAATTAATTAGGAAGTGATAAAAATTGATAAATTAAAATGCGCTACGAAACTGCTGTTACAAAATGTCCTGTACATGACTGTTTAGCAGTCAACGTCAAGTTCAGTTTATGGCCAAATGAAAATGTATTTTGGAATTATGAAAGATGATTTTTTTAATAACACCCCCAGATAAAAAACCATCTCTCACTTTTCTCACAAGTGTTATCAATTTGGAGATACAGGGATTTCTTTGAAGCCCTATTTTTAGAAACAGAGTTTTCCTGTTTTAATAATGTTTTTCAAAGACAGTTTCTGGACAACAGGAGATGTGTTTCAAAACACCAAGAGGGATTTTTATTCAAGAAATCATGGTTTTTATTCAAGACATCATGGCCTACAAAAACCTCCTTGAATTTATCAAAATAAGTCATGTAGTAGGAGATATAGGCTCTGTCCCAAGACCTATTTTTCAAGAAAAAACAGGAAAAACCAATAGGCCAACCTATTGCAAATGAAGAAGGGACCTCAAGAACGCTAGAATGACTCTGTTTTCCAAGTGATATGATGAAATAAAATTTATTTTGAGTTTTTAGCACGTTTAAAATTTTCATTTTGGAAAATTTTGGACAAAACATTTCACTCAGCAGTTTCGTAGCGCAAATAGTGTAAAAAAGGCAAAAAGCACTATGAAACTGCTATAGTAGCTTTTCTTGCCCTTTTTCATCACATTTTTGGGGGTAAAAATATGAATTAAGGTTTTAAATTTCTATGGAGGATATATATAAAGGTAATGCAGATTATTAATTTGAAGAAAAAAGGGTTAAAGGGCAGCGCTACGAAAAGCACTACGAAACTGTCTTGTTTTCATAACGCAGTCTATTTTCAGCTCATTTGAACAATTTGATGATGGTTATGGATAGCTAGAGCCTAGAGAGGAGTATTTCCATGTGTTACTTCAACTTCAAACATCAAAGGACCACAAATGAAGAGTACATAATGGTCAAAATGTTCAATGAATGCAAAAGACCATATGCCTAAAAAACAAGGTTTGGTTTCCTGCTTATGTGGAGGTCAGCAAAGTGTTCATGAAGAGCTCAAGCCCATCATCCAAATTAGACCATGTGATGATACAATTGTCAATGATGTAATTTAAAATAGATAAGGTTGTTAGGATAAGGTTGTTAAAGATAGTAATGAAGAGTTTGAGTCCTAGTTGAAATAGGACTGTCAAGTAGGATAGGTGTCTGTTTGTCATAAATTTGATGTTTTATGGTTATGCAAGGTGTCAAGAGTTATGAATTCGAAGCATCTAGTAGAAGATGAGTTCATATAATGTTGTAATGGTCTATTAAAGGCCAAGAGGTCGAATTAGCAAAGGGTATGAGACTTTTTGGAAAAACTGGTGCATATTGTAAAAAGACTATTTCAGCTAATGTAGAGAGCTTCTACTTGACCAATTTGAGATTCAGAAGGGGTTTTTAGTGTTTTCCTATTCTATCAGTGTTTCTTATATATCTTATTTGCAGTGGTGTTCATCTATATTACTTAGACCTCATCTTTAGATGCTCTGACTTCCTTTATAAATGCACTCACTGTGTTTTTACATGTTTCAAGTGTATGTCTCATGACTAAAAACCATGATATGCCTCAACTTCCATGTCAATCAGATTCACTGACTTTCTGAGATTTATTTGACTCCATAAGCCCAATGTGTACATGATGATGTTGGTTTCAACCTATAGGTTGGAAAATTTTATCTAAGCAGACCACTTTGTAAAGCTTTGGATTGACTGATATATAAAGTAACATACAACTTTTCTTCACCTGAGATTCTTAGTGTATTTTCAATGAGTTTTATGTCCTGCCTTTGAAATGTTTCTCTTCCATAGACTTGATATCTCATTACTCATAATTCATGTATTACATGCTCTGACTTCCTTTGAACTTCAAGTTATTGGGATTTTCCTGAATATGTTGCCCTTTAATTGAAGTATATATAAGCCTCAGCTTCCACAAGGAAAGCCTTTGTTATTGAGAGCCCTATCACTAACTCCATAGCCCAATGGTAGCAAGCATTCATCTTCTCAACCTGAACCAAAACAAAAATAATAGAGCTAGCCATATATCTATATCCCATATCATTAACCCTTGAGAGAGCCCTCTCAGGCTGAGGAGGCTAAGCCTCAGTCACAAGATTGGTTTGAAATAGTTACATTGAAGTTGTTTGATGAGCATCCAATCAAGTACGATTTTTGTGATAACAATTATATCAAACTTTGAAGGCTTTTTCGGTACCTTTTCTCCTGCCATTAAACCACACATCACCATTGAGCCTGTTAACACCAGAAAACCGTACAAGCAAAATACATTAAAAATGTCAAGCAGAAGGTACAGACAAATATTTTCAGGGAAGGAATACATTAAGAAAGGAAAAAAAAATAATTTTTCCTAAGGTTCAAATGACAATTAAGGGACAACACACCAACATCAAAGGAATTTGTGCATCACACGACTATTCCTTCCATAGCCGTGCAGTCCTGAAGATGGCAAAATGTCACCATCTAAGACCACTTGGCATGCTTGGTTAGAATGATTCTCCACCTAGTACTGTCAAGGACAACCATATTTGAGCCACCTTGAGGATTAATTGCATCCAAAAAATGAATTTTTCCTCCACTCTTGAGTCACTATCAATATTGGGCCAAGAGAAGGAGGATAAATTCAAAAAATGTCTATATAAACCAGCCTTTGAAAGAAGAAAAAGAGACACATTGTTATGCTTTCCAAATTTCTTCATAGCAAACCAACTTGCATAGTCTAGCAGCAGAGGGATTGGAAGGAATCATATGTTGGCCAACCAACATATCAGCCCAAGAGAGAGAGGTTCACCATTTGATCTGAATCTACCATCCTTTGATAGAGGGAAGAGACACTTACATGAACTTGAGGGAAGGAGACCTCCTTGTTTTGGGTATTTGAGCTCCATATCTCAAAGGACCCTCTTCAATTTTTTAGAATTGTATCTTTTTTCACCACCAACACCTAATAAAGGGATAATTACCTACTTGTGTTACTAGGTTTTTTTCTCCATCGAGATTTCGTGTTTTTCATCTTGTGTTTTGTTTTTTTTCTTAGTGTTGTATGCTTAGTTTTCCCTCCAAATTAGTTTACATTATGTCAAATATGTTCCAATAACAATAGACTATCATTTTTCCCTATGAAAGTGGGTAGGTAGCAGTCAAATTTCTAAAGAATTGTATTTCATACACCCTTACACAAAATATCACAACTCCACTGAATTCTTTCTTTTTGAGTTAATGGTTGTTGTTGCGGGTCCTTCTTCCTGCTTAGTTTGATGCAAACCACTCTTACACTCTCTCTATATCTCACATCACACTCAGTGAAATTTCTACACAACAATGAGGGCATTTTTTATTCATTCTTCCTGAAAACTCGCCTTGTGCTCTAAAAGACGCGCGATCTGCACCCGTGGGAAGATAATCCGTGCGACATACCGGAATTTTTTTTTTTTTCTACTTTTTCCCATTTTTAAGGTGATTGGAAACCCATAATAATTTTCCATCACTTTGTCTCTGTATTTAACTACTATTAGGACACTTAAGTGCTATTCTTAACATCGAATTAGCTTAGAAACTAGGTACTTTTAATTTTAGTATTTTATTTACGCATAATCTAAGTAGGGAGAAAGTAAGTGGCCATAAATCCACCCATGTTTTCCAAAAAAATCATTTGCTGATAATTATACAGAACACGCAGCTTAATTAGTCAAGAGTAAGTGGCCCATGATATCCACACATCTTGTACTAATTTAATTTTTCTCAATTTTTGCATTAGATTAGTTCGATTTTGCATTAATATTTGGGACTAGAATCAAACTGTCAACAAGGATAGAAAGTAATCTCTACCACCCTTGCACCTCTCGGTGAGCCTAGGTATCCATATCAAATTTTTCCTAAGACAAGTTGAGCTACCATCTCCCTATATTGCAAACATAGTCTAACTAGGCAAGGTGTAAGCGGCCCATAATCCACACATCATTTCAATTTTTGCAAGGGAAAATCACACATAGGGTAATTAGAAAAGGATTGTAAAGGATCATCGCATATACACATCTCATAACACTTGTGATTGTTCACTCCAAATCACACATGAAGTATCGGTAATCATTGGACCATAAGGAACCCAATGTTTTGGGACCTTTGTTCTCTTCTTGCATTTGTTTCACCACACCCTAAAGAAAAATTGAGATGATCTAAAAACAATCATTAACTGAACTCACTAAATTCTCCCCACAGGCGCCACAGAATAAATTATAGTTCAGGTTAGGACCATCGGGGGTAGGCATCCAATAAGTTGTCATGGTCATAATACATCTTGAAGCATATATGTTTACATTTTAGGGAGCTTCAAACCCATATATTTTCCCATGTAACAAATACCCGAGCATTACAGAGACCCGTTTCAAAGGGGGTTAAGCTTAGGCCCAGTGCATGCAGTACTCTTTGGGGATACCTGACCCATCTAGTGCTCGGTACTGGTAACCGATTACCAAGAAGATCAAGACTCGAATGCTCATGTGGGACAATGGTACTTTAGCGGCCAAGACTAGGGCATCCTTTCCTATAGGTGCCGGTGTAGGCAACACTCGATCTCATACCATTACCTTGGTCGATTCTTCGGCTGCTAGAAGGCATCACCAATTATTTCGGGACGTTGGCCCCAGTACCCATCAGAAGATATCATCGTAAGGCCCAGTTACATTGAGAGTTTATGGAAAATTAAGTCTATATAAACTTTTGGTATCATACGCAAAACAAAAAAAATCTCATTTTTGCTTGATTGATCACATAGTGTAAAGTTAAAGAGAAAAATAACATTTTCATTTTTTCACTTTGTTTTATGCATGTGATTATATTTTTTTTTATAGGAATCATCCTATCTCCCAAATCACAAAAAGGTCACACTAATCGACATCATAGGGGACCCAACGAGACCCCGTTGATCTAGGAATTTCTTAAACCTCCCCCATTGAAGGGAGGAGTGTTAGGCCTCTCACCATTTAGGCACAGAGGACGTCACGTTGCCACCGTTATCGGAACATACTTTATTGGGGCATCTTTTATTGGAAACCCCCAAGGGTCACCAACTAAAACATGAGTGGAAACCCAAGTAGGGTCACCACACTCAACTCCTCTGACGACCCCTCGAGGTCAAAGGGTAGCTACCCCTCCCAGGAGTCGGCAGAATATCCATCAGGGTACTTTATAGGGTAACATTCCCTAGGCACCTCCCTTAAATGAACACATTCAAATACCTATTTCTCAATAGAGTACGATGGCGGTCAATTCACAGTTACCATTATTAGCATCCATAAATCTTCCAAATCTAACGAAGTTAACGAATGACCCCATTGCACATGGCCTTAATTGGCCCCCCATGCCCACGAAGCTCCCTTCTGATATACCTAAATTGGAACAGAATCAAGCGGAAGACCCTAGAAATAATGTAATGAATTTCCACTAGTGGTGTTCATCGAATAGTATCATTGATGATACCATTCTACTGAGACTATTTCAATGTACCCTCACAGGGCCTGCATTGAAATGGTATGTTGAGCAACCGTCTGCATCACATGGAACCTTTAGCGCCCTCGCTACTTGATTCCTCACATATTTATAACTCCCCATTCATCATGACTCGAGAATGGAACTTCTGAAACATTCCAGACAAAAAACAGTCGTTCATATATCAAACCATCTCCATGAATGGTGGAGACATCATAGTTTGTGCAAAGCCAACCTCGACGACAGAGTTCTGTTGGAATTATTTTTGAAAACTCTCACGACAGAGATTTCAAAATACATGGCCACATAAAAACCTACCTCAAAGGAAGACGCCATTATAAAAGCCCAACAACTTGAACCCATTTACACCCAATTAGGATATATTTACAATGTCTTGCCAAATGCCCCATGCCTGCAAACTTATAGAGAAATACCAGGCACGTACAATACTGCTAACAGTTTGATAGGGTCCTTAGCCCAAGGTCAACCAAGAAGCAGTTATCAGTACCCATGATACTCTTATGATTCTACTTAGAACATATCACAAACTGAGTACCACCAAGGTCATCCTACACCTATGCAGAACATGACGAATAGGGCAGTTCCATATCATCAACATCAAGGAGGTTCATATCCTCCCTTGCAGGGGAACCAATAATCAACTAGGAATGTTGATACAAGAGAGCCACCCCAACAACCATACACCAATCAAGTACAGGGGAACCAATATTCCCCTTTTCCCGCACAGGATACACCACCGATGCAAAAAATTCACCTGTGAATCTTGTGCAACCATCCCAGACTCAACAGAAAAAATATTGTCATTAGGAGAATAGTAATAATCCTCCAAATTCTACAAAGAAGAAGCCAAGGAACAAGAAAAAGGGATATCATGGACAGGGGGGCAGTAATCAACAACGCCCCCTACAGTCTAAGGCTGGGGGTAGCCCCAAACGAAATAAAAACTAGGAGCCAAGTAATAACTCCCAAGGGAAAAACAAGAGACCCAGTCTAAGGACAAATCACTCTTATGCCATATGTGGTGAGTATGGAAATTACACTCACCACTGTCCCGATCTCCCCAAATTCAAAAAAATTTAGGGTAACCGAGGACAAGGGGGACCTACCCAATAACTTGCAGTAATGCAGGCTCCTTTCCCCCACCAAGGAGTGGTTAATACCCAACAACAAAAACCACCCCAAAACGAGACCGGAGGGAACAACTAAAAAATCTACATGGTTGGAGAAGAATTGTTCTTCCAAACATGGAATAGGAACTATGAAACTCCCTTGGATACCAACCCATTAGGTACAAGTACGAGTGCACCTACTGTGTTGTTAACTATCTCCAAAGTAACTATTGAGCCTCTTCCAAGAACGATCAAAGGACAAACCAGGCACGAAGGACATCATTCCAAAGTCGCTCAAAGATATAGTATAGTGGATGACTTGGCTCAATATCTACAACAATGTCAACATTGGAAGTCCTGCAATCATGCCCAACATGGTGGAAGGCCTTACTTTCCACCTTAGGTGAGATCGACCCCTCTGATTCCCGCTTAATGGTTTTTGACCTAGACAAGGCAAGCCCTAAGCTTCCTTCTCTAATCGCTTTCTAGATACTAGTTTCAGTTCAGAATATCACCATACATCGATGCATTTTGGATGAAGGAGAATCCATGTGCATCATGTCCAAATTAGTTTGGAAAAATTTAGGATCACCTGAATTGAAACCATCTGAAATCATGCTTAGAGCATACGACGGGTGCCCATCAGCCCCCATTGGTCTTTATTAAAATGTCCCTGTGAACCTAGCCGACAAAACAATTCTTATAGACATTGAGGTCTTAGATGCACAACTAGACTACAATATACTCCTCGGGCGGAGTTAAATGTACGCTATGACTGCGATCATAACCTCTGTTTTTAGGGTGATGATGTTCCCTCACAGCGATCGGATCATCACCATCGACCAGCTTACATAATATGAAAAGAAACCCATGACCTCTCTAGATGTCGCACTACAATGTGTAGATACAACCACAAAATCGCTCACAAGGTATACCAAATTTAGCCTGGGCTAATTCAATCCATCATTTATCCTAGCCTCATTCCTAGGATATCCCCCTATTGTACCAGGGGAAGCCCCCAAGAGCACAGAGGCACCAGTGTTCATGATGAGCTCATCCAACACTGAAACTAGCCCAAAAGTAGAAACTAGAAGTACGGATGTCAAAGCCACGGGTACAAAATTCCTACCATATGCTATTTCACAGACCCCATTTTTGTATCCCCCACCCAGTTTTGTGTCAAAATAGGTCATGGAAAATATGACGTTGCCAAATATGGTTTTCACAATACTAGTGTGGTATTTTCTCCCTACAACCATGCTAGAAATCCCTGGAATTACCTCTACAGGTATGATCCCTATTGCCCCCCAAGAGGTCATAGCAGTTAAAGAAACACCTGTAGTGGCACTAGCTGGTACTACCAAGAGGAATAAAAAAGAAGGAAAAAAGGTTGAAACCCCAAAGTTACCTAGGGAAATAAAAACTTGTGCATTGTGCGATATCATTAGTCATCCTACTAATATTTTCCTGGAATTAGAAGAATTAAAACCTCTTCTACATACCGAAAGAAATGTCGCGACCTTAGATATCTGTAAAAAGGAACATGTCACGAACAAAGAAGGGAAAAAATTATGCACCAATCATGTATGCACCATATGCGACCATTATGAGCATTACACCCATCATTTCCCAGACATTCCTCAATATAGGGATGCATTGCAAGCCCTAGAGCAATCCGATCTTGAGGACCCCTCCACCAAATCCATATAAATGAAAGCGGATGGGTCCAAAACCATATTGTATGTACAAGAAGAACCTGCATCATGCTCATACTCATCCAACCCAACGGCTCAAAGAAGGAAAACAGAGGCCAAACCCTATGAACCCGTTTTCACATTGTGCGATGAACCCGATCAATTGATCATACAATGCCCCGAATTAAGGGATTTCAACCGTTGGTACCCAATACCACACGTTTCCCAAAGAAAATTATCGTGACATAGAAGACACATGTGCCAAATATGTCAGAGAAGCAATTATGTGCGTCACTATCTCAATCACCATCATCTCCAATCAATGTTTGATTTCATGCGACATTTCATTGCTGAAAATCTCGATTCAGGAAACTCAGACACAAAATCCATGGAAAACAATACAAATCAATAGACTAAAGAAACAAGGACCATATTATATATATCATAAGAGAGATGGTCACCAGAGCAACCACCTCTCCCCCATAACCATCCTTATCCTTCAGACCAGCTTTGCGCATTATGCGATGAACGTGATCATTTGATTGTGAAATGTGCAACTCTAGAGTTGTTTCAAAGATGGTACCTGGTTAACTCAGTGTACCTCGTAGGGCTACGACCCAATCAATATTCTTGTCAAATATGCCAGGATAACCACAATATTCACCATTGTCCCTATGTTCCCTGATTCTATTCAGCATTAGAATCGCTACGCTTGGCCATAACCAACCTTGCCGACTTACCTAGGAGAATGAAGCGAATAGTTCCATTCTCTACGTATCTAAAGGGAGGCATCCATCAAAAGGATAGATTCCCACCCCCAAACCCCCCACACACCCAGTCCCAGCCTATGTATTGTGTGACAAGCGTGACCATTTAATCACTCAGTGCCAAGATTTAGTATCATTATGAAAATGGCACCCAATCACTCCCGTGGTCGAAAGGGATTGGAAAAAAAAAGAGATTCGATCTTGTATAATATTCCAAGATAAAAACCACGCTTAGCATTGCCCCTATGTCCCCCAATTTTGACTTAGGGTAGAAATCATGTCCCCCAATAATCCGGATGTAGTCAGTTTCGAGTTACCACAACATAGGTAGCCGATAAGAACGAGGCCTACCTGCGGTTGTCACTAGCCGCCTAATACCACGAATGTAGCCCCTCGCTATAGCGAGGTAAGAATAAAATCAAACATATCATGTACCTTATGTGCTAAAGATGACCACATGGTTAATCAATGTTGGGAGCTTAACAAGTTCACCGATAGTCTTCGCATGGTCACATCCATACCTTACATTCATCTCTCTAATCAAGAGAAGATCACGCGTTGTTATTGCAAAATTTGCTCGTAATTTCACCACAGGATGAATTTACATTACCTTCCAAGGTTAAGAGAGGCTAGAGCAACGTTAGAAGAAAAAATCCCATAGGAGCCAAATCACACAATATCTAAGACTAGGAGCTATCAGAAACGAAGAAAGACACATTCTCGTAACCATCCCCAAGTCATCCTCCTATAATAATATGAGTAGTACTGGATCTCATACAATATACCTAGTGAGTACATTTAGTCCATGCAACATTTGCACGAGCCATGATCATGATACAGAGAAATTCCCTATGTTACAAAAAATTTGGCACCTCTGCATTCGTCAAAATATTCACATAAAAGAAGATACATGTACCCTTCGTACACCACGAAAAGAGCATGAATATTCTCCTGCTAAAAAACAAACAAATATCATGGAAATGGTTCCACCATGTAATTCTGATGACACACAAAACCATATACAATTCATCTCATCATGCATGGGAACCATGACTCATGCTATCTGCTCATCATTCCTTGGTGTCGAGACCATTGCAACTACCACAACAGTAGTAGTACCTTCAACGGTGAAAACCTAGCCCATCTGCACCCTGTTAACTTCATCTGGTTCCACGACATCAACCACATAATCATATTCATGTCTATCAATCAGCACTGTTATGCTAGAACTAATTCCTCACGACCTCACACAAAAACATTCCCCCTTATACTTCTTGTTTCACTCTGATGAGGATATATTAGAGGCCTTGATAGAACCATATAGTCTTTGGCACACAATGCATCACCACTCATTTTTTCTTTCAAAAAAGGCATTCATGCTTAGTAGCACAAAAACATAGGATATTTATGCCATTGAATCCAAAGACTTCCTTTCGTCAGGAAAGGTATATTGGTTCAAGAACCCTATCCCAGCACCTGATGCGTTTGAGGAAGAAAATATATTTCGCCAACCATTAAGGTGAATATCTCGAAAAAACCCAGCAAAACCGAAGAAATCTCGCTGAGGGAAGCATGCTCACCAAATGAGGTAGCTGCATATACGAACCTATTACAATATTATATGGATATATTCACTTGGGATTATTTGGAAATTCTAGAGTTAAGCCCTGCCATCGTAGAGCATCACATTCACAGTTGGCCTGACGTATCACCCATCCAAAGTAGAAGAGATCAAACAAGAGATAGACAAGCTTCACAAAGCTGGATTCATCTACCCAATCGCTTACACAGCTTGGGTTTCTAACCCTGTACCCGTCATGAAAAAACAGGGCACCATTAGAGTCTGTACCGATTTTTGAGATTTAAATAAAGCTTGTCCCAAAGGAAAATACCCCATTCCTTTCATCGACCAAGTCATTGATTCTTATGCCAGTCATGAGGCCTTGTCCTTCATGGATGGATTCTCAGGGTACAATCAAATTCAAATCCGACATATGGATTGGTATAAGACCACATTCACCACCCCTTGGGGCACATTTTCATATCAGGTTATGCCATTTGGTCTTAAAAACATTGGAGCCACCTTTTAGAGGGCCATGAACTATATCTTCCATGACATGGCTCATCTTATCTTAGACTACTTGGATGATCTCACAGTACGATCCAAGAAATGAGTTAACCATCTGGAGGATTTACATTTGGTATTTCAATGGTGTCGGCACTACAACCTATACCTGAACCCTCTCAATTGTGTCTTATGCGTTAATGCAGGAAGACTATTAGGATTCATAGCATCCCAACAAGGAATCAAAGTTGACCCCCTCAAGGTCAAGGCAATCAAAGAGGTACCAACACCCAAAACGCTAAAGCAACTTCAAAAGTATGCATGGAAAATCCAACTTCTTACGGCGCTTTTTACTTGACTATGCCACTTGCGCGTAGGGCTTCATGCACCTACTCCATCAGGACATTTCGTTCAAGCGGGATGATCAGGCTCAAAAGTCATTTGAGGCACTAAATGAAACCTTGTCTTCAGCACCCTTGATCAACCCCCCCAATTACAACAAGGAATATACCTTGTACCTTTCTATGTCAGATACAGCCATAGTTGGGGTGTTAGTCCAAATCATATCTGACAACAAAGAGCACATAATTTTTTATGTCAACAAAAACCTAGTCGGCCCTACTTTGAGGTATGAGCCAGAAGAAAAAATTTCCCTATCCTTTGTACACGCAGTACAAAATCTTCATCATTACATCTTCCTAAGGACTACAAACGTCATAGCAACTATCAACCCCATGCAACATTTGCTAACCCACCGTATGATGAACCATAAGTACACCCAATGGATAGTTATACTGCAGGAATTCGACCTACAGTTCAGTTCCCCTAAGAGAAAGAAAGCACTAATCCTAGCCGAATTCATCATTGATCTCCCAAGTGCAACCCAAGGATCTCCAGTTAATGACTCACTACCCGATGACCATTTTTTCTTAGTGACGACCAAGGACCCTTGGTACAACAAAATTATTATGTTCATGTGAACCCAAAAGTTCAAACCTCAGCTCATCCATGAAGATCGAAGGCGCATACACCATCAGGACCCCCTATACCTTCTAATGGGGGACTTCCTTTATCGAAGAGGTGTTGACACCATTTTGCGTCGATGCTTCTCTCACGACCAAGTTGAACATGCCCTAAATGACTGGCATAGTGGGGCTTGTGACGACCATCTCTCCAGGATGTCCACCGCCCAAAAATTCTTACGGCTACAACCATACAAACAAATGTCCCTCAAGAAAGCTAAGAAGGATAAAAAATTATCACCAAAGTACTATGGTCCTTACAAGGTGTTGCAAAAGATTGGTACTATGGCATACAAATTGCATCTTCCTACTTCTTCGCGAGTGCATCCAGTTTTCCATGTTTCATGCTTTAAAAAAATTATAAGGGACAAACTTCCAGTTCAAACAATATTTCCAGAAATTGATGAGGAAGGAAAAACCATATTTGAACTTGAAGAAGTCATGGAAACAAGAACTTGGCAACTATGAAATCGATCAATTTCAGAGTATGTCATCAAATGGAAGAACTTACCCACTAAATATTCTACATGGGAGGATGGGACTTTTATACAGAAGCACCTAGAGCTACTCAAGCATTGAGGACAACACTTTTTTGAAGGAGAGGAGAATGTTAGGTCCTTATATTACTAGTATATTTCCTTATTGTTGTTAGTTTAACCCCAATCAAAAGGTGTGAACGATGCCAACACATTGCTCACAAGGAAAGAGAACCTCCATCTCCCCTGCACCTAGTCATTGTAGCAGACCCCTTTTTCAAATGGGGCATTGAATTTATGACTTGAAACCCTACGTTTTATGGCAACCACAAATAGATCATAGTATTCGTCGAATATTTCACCAAATGGGCAGAAGCCATGCCCACATACAATAAAACCATATAAACCACAACTCAGTTTCTTTTCAACCATGGAAGGAATTTCGAGAATGAAATATTCCAGGAGCCATTCCATCACCTTGGGTTCACACACGATTTTGCGTCACCATACCAACCTCGGTCCAACGACTAGGTAAAAGTACTTAACACAGTACTCATAACAATGTTACAACGCGTGGTAAACAACCATAAAACCAACTGGCACCCTATGGTGTTTTCAACCTTATGGGCATACCACATAGTGGTTAAATCCTCAACAGGGTTCACGCCTTTATAGTTGATATACGGAGTAGAGGTCGTGCTTCCCATTGAGCGTGAAATCCCCAAATTACACGCAGTCATAGAACTCCTCACTGATAATCAACCCCTAGAACAACGGTTGGTAAAATTAGAGCTTGTCGACGAAAGTTGACTATGATATCTCCAACACAACGAGGCTCACAAGAAAAGAGTAAAAGCATCATTCGACCACAACATCACCCCTCGATCATTTTTTGAGGGGGAGTTAGTCCTCCGCTATGATGTTTCAAAAGAAGCCTTAGGACCCAAGAAGTTCAAAACATTATGGAAGGGTCCTTACATCATCAAACATTGTCTTCTCAAAGGAGCATATGTTTTGTCTGAGCTCGACGGTACATGCCTAGCCAATCCCATCAATGGGCTCTACCTCAAGAAATTCCACCCATAAGGAAGGAAGGCTCAATACCTTAGAGATAAAATGAATGTAACATAAATTTTGATGATGATCACTGTTGGCCTGTGATCTCACATAACATGGAGAAGTCATCCCTATAAGGAAATCACAAGACAGAGCAGAGAAGCAGTTACCATTAGTAGAGAAAAAGGCAGTAGAGAAATAGTCAAGACAAAAAAACAACAAGGGCACAATCTTGAATGAGATCGGGTCAATTCATGCATGCGTTCAGGTTGGGTCGTGAAAACTAAAGGAGGTCAAGTCATGAATGCGGGTCAAGTATTCCACGAACAAATAAAAAATGATCGGGCGTAACCAAAGAGACAAGGTTGGAAAACCACATTAAGGGAGCAGTGAGGGTCTTTGGATCTAAGTAACGATCAATGGCGGAGATTCAAATTGCAATCACAAATAACAAATGTTTCAGGATGGGCGCAAGGGTAAATTTTAAAATGAGCGAAATGTGATTTGCGATGAGGTGGGACCCGTTCACCCGTGGTATGCATATAAGCCTTGCCTATTGCCCACACTTCGCAACCCGCAAGTTCCTAACCTTACCTCTTAAGACTTACGCAAAACCTTGTTTTTTTGCCGATGTGATGAAGTGGGACTTGCCATACCTTACCGCATTATCAAAACTGCATGAAAAATCTTGTGTCCGCCTCAAACCTTACCTTTCTCCGTAATTTTTCTTTATCTTTATACTTTTCCTTTTTCATTGCTATATCATTATTTCATCTCTGCTTTTCCCCATTCCACGATTATGATTATAGTGGGGCCATTCTCCCTGAAACGTCACCCTTCCCTACTATCCATCGCATTTTGAAAAATTACAACTTATTCCATTCCTCTAAACGTCAAAACTTGCGATCGTCGATGTGCGATATCACATCGCATAGTTTTAAACTTACCATTTGAAACGCCCACAACCTATTTTGTTTAACTTGCAATGCGGTTCGGTCCCACCTTCCCTCCACATCACTCACCTTCTCCCCCACACTTCGTACTTCGCTTATTTTTTAGTTTACCATCTCTGATTACAGCTAAAACTTAATTTTTGCGATCTGTGGGCTGCAGTCCGGTCCCACCGTATGCCATGTCACCTCCTTCCTCCCTGTGCTTCGCACTTCTCTCATTTTAGATTTTACCTTTACTGCTTCATGGTAAAGAGTTTCAATTGTGACGCAGTTTGGCCCCACCATAATACTCCACTCACCGTGAATATGCCATTTCCTTATCCTCATTTCCCTCCACCTCTCCTCCATCTCCATTCACCCCCTCCTCATATGATGGTCCTTGTTTCATTTCACTCTCCCCATAGCTTTCGAACTTTAACCATGCGGGGGGGGGTCTGAAATAGGCAGTATATATTACCTACCACCCCCCCTCCACATGTCTTCCTCTCATCATTTCGCACCCCCCCGGGCTCTGATACTGCTTACCACTTGAGAGCCCTCCGAAATCTGGTTCCCATTTTGTAATTCAAAAACACCACATGGGCTTTTGAGGTGGAACATGCAGTTATGGTTTATGCGGTCTGCTCAGGAGATATCCGCTAAAGAACCAGGTGCGCCCAGTACTACATGCCTCTTCATAATGGATTAAGTGGAAATCACTAGACTGAGAGAGTGGAGGTTTGCAAGAAATAGATGGAATCGTATGATGACAGTCAGTCTGTCTACCTACAACTGCTCCTCGCCATGCCATCTTGAATGCTCCCATTATTGGCCTCCATGGGCAGCCATGTCCTTTCTATTTTCTGTTTAATTTTGATGATTTTTCTAGTGAAATCTCAATTTCGCCCCATTCTTGTTTTAATTCTCTCATTACAAAAGTAATTTATCAATGTACGCTATGCAAGTTAGGTAGGATTTTTTGATTTCATATGTATGGGTTGATCATAAATGATTAGTACTGTAAGACCCTCGAGGGGAACTCTATATGTAGCTCATTCCAAGATTAAAGAAGGGTTCTGGAATTTGGAAGAATTTTGCTGTAGTTTTGTATGATTGTGCTCCCAGTACTCTGAGATACATATTTGGGAGAGATTTCTAAAATTAATATGATACAGAGCTATTATTTGTATTCTAGATAGAGAAATGAGTGGTATGTATCTGTTTCCTTTTGTTATCAGTAATCTCATTTTTATGTATAATCATCTATCATGATATGTTTCTTTGATGGTCCATGTAATGTAACTGCTGGTAGTCTGCAATTTTATTCATGAATTCATGTTTGCATAACGCTAAGGTATTAACGCTCATGTATTAAGCTTGATGCACTCCCTTAATTTGCGCTCCACGAATCTCTGTTTTTTCCCATATCTCATTCATATCCACTTCCTCTGAGGTCGTGGGGGGCAGGTTCTTAAATCTCTTATGCCTGTCTCTTGTGGGTTCCTTCTCCGTTCTTCCTCAACGCCTCTGCACATTTTAAAGCTTCTTCTCATTGTTTTATACTTGGCCCATATAAAAGCCATCAGCCTCACAGCTTCCTGAGCTCTCTCATTGTTTGGAGAATTCACATGAAGTAGGCTCAAATGGCCTTCTCCATTCTCAAACTACCAAATCCATTATTATCATGACCCATATTTTGTATGATTTATTTATACAATTGTCCACTTTATTTTAAGATGTCCTAGGCACTGGTATTTTGCAACTCAAGGTTGTCTCTAGGAGCTACAACATCTTTTTGGTGTCGTTTCCAGGGAAACGAATTAGAAAACCTTTTCCCTGGCATACGAAATTATCTTCACCCTTAAATCAAGTGAGCATGAAGCGTTGAGAGTTGTATAGCCCTCACCTTGGTGACTCCACTATTATTAAAGTTCAATTCAGTCATAATATTGGCTTACAAAAGGCCTCATACTCGATCAGATACTTCCTAGTAGAGAACTCCTTCTATGTCTTATCCTAAAAATATTATATTTAGGAGAGTCTAGAAGGAGAAGCAACCCAACCAAGCTAACCTTCCCTCATTTACTCTTGAAGCTTCACCTTCCTCATCTCAGAAAGCTATCATCTATGGTCCTGGCACCACAACCCACGTACTTGAGTATTATCCAAAATCCTTTTATTTAGCTAGTTCAATCATAAAAAATGAAGTTGAATCCACTGATATTTCTTTTCCTCCCTTACACCCTACTCCAGAGGTCAAAGAAATTAAAGAAGTTGCAGTACTCCATAGCTTTTTACAGACCAATATAGAAACCTCTATTCAACACACACATGTTATACCACAACCAATTAATCCTCAAAATTTACCTCCACCGCCACTCATGGTTGTACCTAGCTTCCTCAATAAATATGATCCATTGACTTTACCTCAAGTATTGAATGACATGCCTCAAGATTATCTAAAGCTCTTGCCTCGATTCATCAGGGAATATAGTACTTCAGCACAAAGACATATTGAAAAATTTTGTGCCTTTGCTGAGAACGTGAATGTAGAGAACCTAGATGTGGTGTTAAGGATTTTCGTCCAATCCTTGGATGGAGAGGCTTGGAAATGGTTCAAATCTCTTGCTGATCACACGATCACCACTTGGGAATAAATGGAGAATTCATTCACACTAAAATGGGGAGAAAATAGGGATCATGGATATTTCCTCACAGAGTTCAATTCTCTCAATAAGAGAAAAAATGAGGATGTAAAAAAATCTATAAAGAGGTTCAATAAGATTTATAATAATATTCCTACTGAAATAAAGCCTCCCCAAGCAGCTGCTAAGGTTGTTTTCGCAGGAGTTTTTGAACTAGAGTTTGGGTTCACCCTAAGAGAAATAAAGTCTACATCTCTCGATTTGATTCAGACTGATGCACTAGAGGTCGAAGCAAAGTTTTCTTCTACTAGTAAATTCAAAGGCAAGGCAGAGCATGAAGCCAGAAGAAGGGGTAGGGATGAGGCTTCTACCTCTAATCATGAGAGGGAACCATAGGATTATAGAATATAAGAGATGAAGAAGTTTATCAAGAACCTCTCAAATAAGTTGGTGAAGCTTGTATTGGAGGCCAATAATTCCCCTCCTCTTCCTAACCAAATGATTCCAAACCATGGGTTTAATCCCCAGTACCGGAAGCCCCCTCTACACTTGTTGCAGTGAGAAAGGAAAGAGTAGCAAGATAACATCCAACCTCCTCTATACCTGGAAGGGGAAATGGAGGGACAGGTCGAGGAAGTCACAAATAGTAAATAAGATCAATTCCTCGCTTACTCAGAGGATGAAGAAGGTGAACTCACCCTGCAATAAGAGTAAGAAGAGAAGGAAGTCCCCCTAGAGGATCAAGATATTGAAAATTACTGTAGGAAATTTGTGAATTTCATGCAAGCTCAACCCCACAGGAAGTATGATCTCAAGTCTTCCAAGAAGAGGACCTGAGTGCAGGAACAAGATGAAGAGTTGACATCAAGAGAGAAGACCCCTTCTAGTTTTGCCAGTAAGGGGGGAAATCCTTTAGAAGAGCTTGCCCATCATAAAGCCTTTGCGCCCACCTCCTAGAAACAGGGCTCTGATCCTCCCCAAAATGAGAGATCCACAGCTATACCCTTGAAACTGCCCGACCCTCCTAAAGAGCAGTACAAAGAAGTTATCAGAGAAAAATCTCCCACGGCCTTTAGCCTCCATAAAGAATTAGAAAAGGTCAATATCCTGGTCCCCCTGATCGAGCTCCTAAAACAGCCATCATATAAGGCCCAAGTCTCTCAATTCATGATGTCCCAGGGCATAGGCCCTCTCCCTGACAACCTCAATCTCCAAGAAGAAAGACCCATGGTAGTTTTTGGACCCCATGTAGAAGAGCTGGATTCAGCCACTCCTCCATTCTATGTGACTATAGTTATACATGACCTGTTATTGCACAACTGCATGCTAGATTCCTGGGTTTCACATAATCTGTTGCCATTGTCTATCATGGATCAGTTGGGATTGCAGATCACCAGGCTTTATAAAGATCTATATTCTTTTGATTCCAAGAGGGTGAAATGCTTGGGCATGATAAAATATCTGGTAGCAAATTTAGCCCAAATTTCGGCCAAAAGCGTGGTAATGGACATTATTGTGGCCAATATACCAACTCAGTTTGGAATGTTGTTGTTCAGATCTTAGGGTACCAAGGTTGGAGGATCCATAAAACTTGACCTCACCTATGCCACTATTCCAGTATTCAGTGGGAAGGATAGAAGATTATACCATGAGTCCAGATTCGTGAATATGGTCACCAAAGCTAATGGTTCCACAAATTCTACGGTATATACTAAGGAGGGCGAATTCTCTTATCTTATGCTCGAGGAGGACGAAAATTTCCTACAAGAAACGAATATCTGTCCTCTAATCCAGGAGAATATTATGAGCAGAGAGGAAAATGAAATATGGACCTTACAGTTTCATGGATCTTACTCACGAGAGGGAAACGAGGCCGGGGTACTCTTGATAACACCATAAGGACGCTTGGTTCGCCTCTCCTTTAATATGGAATTCAAAGAAACAAATAATGTGGCTGAGTATGAAGCCCTGATGTTGGGGTTCCAGACAACACGAAATATGAACATATAGAACCTCAAGGTTTTTGGAGATTCAAAGCATGTAGTGAGGAAATTCAGGAACCAATTCCAAGCTAAACACCCGCAGCTCAGAGCTTACAGGAATGAGGTATGGGATTTAGTTGATAATTTCTTTTCTTCTTTTAACATTCAGTTCATGACAAGGGAAAAGAACATAATGGCAGACTCACTAGCTGTGGCTGCTAGTAATTTTCTGCCCCTCGCAAATCCTTTGCTCAGATATGAGGTTGAAGTGTGATACTGCCCCTCCATTCTGGACAATGTTAAGCATTGGCAAGTCTTCGAAGATGAAGAGCAGGTCCAATGTTTTATGGAAAAGGTGGGCGAGTTCTCAAATATGGTGATAAATTTAGTCCCAGAGGATGACAGTGAGGAGCCAAAAACTAGATGGAAAGAGATACTGGCTGGGCACCGTGTTCTGAAATTAAAGGGAAATTTCATCCCTAGGGGTCTTGTGCCATTGGAGAGACTATTTGATAATAATGATATCTCGGTGAATCCCTACAAACTTACCCTTGACAAGCCTGTCAGGGATGTGAACATTGGGACAGAAGAAGATCCAAAGGTGGTAAAATTGTCGAAAGGGGTCCCTGAAGAATACCAAGATCAATACCTCAGCCTATTTCATTCATATAGTGATGTCTTCACCTGGTCGTACCAAGATCTGAAAACTTTTGATATTGACATTATACAACGCAAGATAACTCTCAAAGAGGTGCCAAGACTCATAAGCAAAAGCTGAGACAGATCAATCCCCTTCTACTCCCATCCATTGAAAGGGAAATAAAGAAGTTGTTGCAAGCCAAGGTCATTTTCCCTCTAAGATACTCCGAATGGGTGGCGAACCTGGTGCCCGTTAGAAATAAGAACGGTGAAATCAGGCTCTGCATGGATTTCCGCAATCCAAATAGAGCCTCACTCAAAGATAACTATCCCCTCCTGAATATGGACCACATCTTGCAGAAGGTGGTGGGATCCTCCCGCATGTCCATGATGGATGGCTTCTTAGGATATAACCAGGTGGCAGTGCTCCTAGAAGACCAAAAGAATACGACGTTCACTACACCTTGGGGGACCTTCATGTATGCCTAAATGCCCTTTGTCCTGATAAACACCGGTGCCACATTCCAATGGGTGATGGACATTGCTTTCATAGGAGAGAAAGACAAGTTTGTGGTGATCTCCCTCGAAGACATCACTGTCTTTTCAAAGGGTGACGTTGAACATATGGAGCACCTTCGACGCACCTTTGATAAATGCCGTAGGTATGACCTATCTCTGATCCTCAAAAATACATGTTTGCCTTGGAGGAAGGGAAGTTACTGGGGCACATAGTAACTAAGGAAGGAGTGAAGATCGACCTGAAGTGGGTAGAGATGATAAACGAAATTCCCCTTCCAAGAAAAAAAAAGGAAGTACAAGTGTTCTTGGGAAGAATAAATATCCTCAGAAGGTTCATTCCCAACTATGCCGAGATTTTCCACAGCATCACCAGGATGCTGATGAAGAATAGTGAAGTTAGATGGACCCCTGAGTCGAGGGACTCTTTCAATAGGGTCAAACAAGCCTTTACAGAAGCTCCAGTGCTGGTAGGTCTAGATTATGGGAAGTCATTCATGATTTTCTCCTTCGCCTCTCCTCACACAATAGCTACAATACTTTTACAAAAAAATGCCGATGGGAATGAAAAACCCATTGCATTCTTCAGTCAAGTCCTACGGGATGCTAAACTGAAATATGATATCCTAGAGAAGAAATATTACACTCTGGTCAAATCGCTGAAGGTATACCAGGTGTATGTGTTACAATTAGTCATAACAGCTTATGTACCCACTGCAGCAGTAAAGGATATTCTGGTACAGGGTGACAGTGAAGGGAAGAGGGGAAAATGGATAGATAAGATCCAGGAGTACGAATTGGAGATAAAGCCTACTAAACTCATCAAAGGCCAGGGGCTGGAAAAAATCCTATCTGAATCCAACTGTCAAGCTCTGGGAATAAATATGTCTATGACAGGAGGAGAGGCACAAGAGGAAACAGGTGCACACCAGAGCATAGAATATTTCGCTCAAAAAACACATGTCAAGTATATTTTATCCTCATGGTATAAAGATATAGTGGAATATATTTTAATGCTGAGGTGTCCCCCTCACTATGATAAAACCAAGTATCACACTTTGAGACTGAGGTCTCAAAAGTACATTGTGGAAAATGGGTGACTCTATTGGAGAGACCCGACGGGAATCTTATTATTGTGTTTTACAGAGAAATAAGTTGACCACATGATGACCAAGTTCCACAAAGGGATATGTGGTGGGCATTACAGTTGGTGATCCACTGCACACAAGATTCTAAAGGCAAGGTTATTTTTGCCTAAGTTGTTCGACGATGTACATGCCCGTGTTCGGGCCTACGAGAAGTGTTAGGCGTTTGCCGAAAAACAAAGGTATGCACCTCTCCCATTAATTCCATTACATGTTGAAGAACCTTTTGAACAATGGGGGATTGAGTTCATAGGAGAGATTCACCCTGCCTCTAGCAATCAACATCGATGGATCCTCACTGCTACAGACTACTTCACCAAGTGGGTAGAGGTAGTGCCCGTAAGAAATGCTATATATTTGGTGGTGATCAAGTTCCTGGAGGAGAACATAATAGCTAGGTTTGGATGCCCAACTAAAATCGTTATAGATAATTCCCAGGCTTTCCAGTCAACTAAATTTGTTAATTTCTGTAAGCGTTACAACATCCTGCTGGGCCACTCCACTACGTACTACCCATAGGGGAACGAGCTAGAAGAATCATCTAAAAAGACACTGGTGAGGATATTGAAGAATACCATCAATGAAAATCAAAAGAACTGTGATTCCCAGCTCAAGTTTGGACTCTGGGAAAATCGCATCACCGTGAAAAGATCCACAAGAAAGTCCCCTTATGAACTAGTGTATGGCAGGGCCACAGTCTTCCCTATTCAGCTTGCATTACCTGTGGCCCCATTCTTACAAGAAAGTGAGGAGGAAACAAATTACCTTATCCCAAGAATGAACCAGTTGGTGGAGTTGAATGAAACACGGGAACATGTCAGCCTCGGGCTAGCAGAATATCAAGAAAAAATGAAAGGCTTATTTGACCAAAGAGCTAAAGATAGAGAAATCTAGGTAGGGGATTTGGTGCTCTGATGGGATTTCAGGAGGGTGGACAAAGGGAAACATGGGAAGTTCGACCCCCTCTAGTTTGGTCCTTTTAGGGTGGCAGAGGTCAAAGGCAACAATACTTTTTCCCTGGAGAACTTAGAAGGAGATATATTTGAGGCGCCCATGAAAGGGTAGTTCCTCAAGTTCTATTTTCATCACTGACGAGGGCTAATCCAGCTCATTTTATATATCATTCCACTGTCTATACTCCATTTTGTTTACATTCCTCCAATTTCATATTTCGTTTCATCTTCCATTTTTGTGTCCACTTGATTGTTAGTATAAAAATTTGTCTAATCAGTATGTATTTGTGACTCCATGAGCCCAATAAAGCACAGGCATTCAGGGTATGCAGGTCCTCAACACACTTTGAATAACATGTTGTCCCTAGATGGAGCCAATGTTGGCCTGTGATCGCACATAACATGGAGAAGTGGTCCCTATAAGGAAATCATAGGGCAGAGGCAAAGAAGCAGTTACCATTAGCAGAGACAATGGAAACATAGAAATAATTAAGTCAGAAAAAAACAAGGGTAGAGTCCTGAACGAGATTGGGTCAATTCATGCATGCATTTAGGTCGGGTCGTGAATACTAAAGCGGGTCAAGTTGTGAACGTGGGGCAAGTATTCCACGAACAAATAAAAAATGACTAGGGACAACCAAAGTAACAAGGTCAACAAACCACAGTAAGGGAGCAGTGAGGGTCGTTGGATCTAAGTAATGATCAACGGTGGAGATTCAAATTATAATTGCAGATCGCAAATGTTTCAAGATGGGCGCAAGGGTAAATGTTAAAATGAGCGAAATGCAATTTTTGATGAGGTGGGACCCGTTCACCCATGGCACGCATATATGTCTTTCCTGTTGCCCGCACTTCGTAGCCCGCAAGTTCCTAACCTTACCTCTTAAGACTTACGCCAAACCTTATTTTCCGTCGATGCGATGAAGTGGGACCCGCCATACCTTACCGTATTATCAAAACCACATGCAAAATTTTGTTTCTGCCTTAAACCTTACCTTTCTCCATCGTTCCTCTTTATCTTTATACTTTTCCTTTTTCACCGCTATATCATTGTTTCATCTCCAATTTTCCCCATTCCCTGATTGGGATTAAAGTGGGGCCATTCTCCTCGACACGTCACACTTCCCCACCATCCATCACATTTCACAAAATTACAACTTATTCCATTTTTCCAAACGTTAAAACCTACGATCGCCGATGTGTGATATCGTATCACACAGTTTTTAACTTACCATTTGAAACACCCACAACCTATTTTGTTTAACATGCGATGCGGTCTGGTCCCACCTTCCCTCCACGCACTTAACTTCTCCCCTGCACTTCACACTTTGCTTATTTTTGTGTTTACCACCTCCATTTACATCTAAACTTTAAGTTTTGCGATCTGCAGGCTACGGTCTGGTCCCACCGTCTACCACATCACCTCCTTCCTCCCCAAGCTTTGCACTTCGCTCATTTTAGATTTTACCTTTACTGCTTCATGGTAAATAGTTGCGATTGTGACACAGTTTGGCCCCATCATAATATTCCTCTCATCGCAAATACGCCATTTCCTTCTCCTCGTCGCCCTTCACCTTTCTTCC
Organism: Pinus albicaulis; assembly: GCA_034641835.2. Taxonomy (NCBI): domain Eukaryota; kingdom Viridiplantae; phylum Streptophyta; class Pinopsida; order Pinales; family Pinaceae; genus Pinus; species Pinus albicaulis. The sequence goes on along the minus strand of CM076579.1, from coordinate 1,360,576,846 downwards.
ATCTCCAATCACCCCCTCCTCATCTGACGGTCCTTGTTTCATTTCGCACTCCCCACAGCTTTCGATCTTTAACCATGGGGGGGGGGGTCAAAAATGGGTGGTATCCATTACCACCCACCCCTCCATGTGTCTTCCTCTCATCATTTCTCCCCCCCTCGCCGCTCCGATCTGCTTACCACTTGAGACCCCCTCTGAAATCTAGTTCTCGTTTTGCAATTTAAAAACATTGCATGGAATTTTGAGGCAAAACATGCAGCTATGGTTTATGTGGTTTTCTCGGGAGATCTCTACTAAAGAACTAGGTGTGCATAGTAATATAGGCCTCTTCATAATGGATTAAGTGGAAATCACTAGACTGAGGGAGTGGAGGTTTGCAAGCAATAGATGGAATCATATGATGACAGTTGGTCTCTCCACCTACGACTGCTCCTCTCCATACCATCTTGAATGCTCCCATTATTGGCCTCCATGGGAGACCATGTCCTTTCTATTTTCTGTTTAATTTTGATGATTTTGCTGGTGAATTCTCAATTTCTCCCCATTCCTGTTTTAATTCTCTCAGTACATAAGTAATTTCTCAATGTACGCTCTACATATTAGGTAAGATGTTTTGATTTCATAAGTATGGGTCGATCATAAATGATTAGTACCGCAAGACCCTCGAGGGGAACTCTATATGTAGCTCGTTTGAATATTAAAGAAGGGTTCTAGAATTTGGAATAATTTTTCTGTAGTTTTGTATGATTATGCTCTCAGTTCTCTGAGATACATATTTGGGAGAGTTGTCTAAAATTAATATGATACAGATTTGTTATTTGGATTCCAAATAGAGCAATAAGTAGTATGTATTTGTTTCCTTCTGTTATTATTAATCTCATTTTTTTGTATAATCATCTGTCATGCTATGCTGCTTTGGTGGTCCATGTAATCTAGCTACTGTTAGTTTGCAATTTTATTCATGAATTCGTGTTTTTATAACGCTCAGGTGTTAACGCTCATGTATTAAGCTTGCTACACTCCCTTAATTCACACCCCAAGAACCTTTATTGTTTCCCATATCTCATTCATATCCGCTTCCTCTGAGGTCATGGGGGACAGATTCTTAAATCTCTTAAGCTTGTCTGTTGTGGCTTCCTTATCCATTCTTCCTCAATGCCTCTGCACATTTTAAAGCTTCTACTCATTGTTTTATACTTGGCCCACCTAAAATCCATCAACCTCACAGCCTCCTGAGATTTCTCATCGTTTGGGGAATTCACATGAAGCAAGCTCAAATGGTCTTCTCCATTCTCGAACCACCAAATCCATTATTCTCATGACCCATATTCTGTCAGAGGTATTTATACAATTGTCCACATTTAACCTATGATTTTAAGATGTCCTAGGCACTGGTATTTTCAAACTCAAGGGTGTCTCTAGGAGCTACAACAATCAAAATCATCATGGACTTGTTCTAAAAACAATGCTCTTGTGTCACAGATGATTCGTCTACCCATCTAATATTTTGGATTTGTTGATGGAGCCTCTCGATGGTCACAAAATTTAGCCGCAACTACCCAGTTCATATAATCTCCTAACCAGTCACCATTCCTCACCAACGGAGTATGTATCGGGTCAGCTAAAAATAATCAAGTAGAATATGATGCAGCCATCGGGTTGTTGAACAATGCCTCCAACTAGGGAATTATCCGTATACATGTCTTTCTTGATTCCGAGTTTGTGGTATCGCAGTTAAACTAAGCCTTTCAAATACAAGATTCTCACCTATTTAGGAAGTACTTGCATGCACGATGATTATTCCACCACTTTGATCACATTACATTTACACATATACTAAGAGATCAAAATCAGATAGTCGATCGCATAGCTAACCATATCCTAGACTGGAATGCATCTTCTATAAAACATCATCTATAAAAACAAAATCATAAGCATAACATCCATTATATGTACATATCATCCATCATAAACATATAAAAATATATAAAATTAACCATAGACACGTCATAAGGGCCGCCGAAAATACATCTCGCATATATACATCAAAAAATATGTGTCCTAGTATACACAAACAAGTCACTGACTATCATGTCGGTAAAAAAATATAGAAATCATCAATGCATAGAATCATCCTCATAATGGGTACTTTCCCTAACCATAAAATATCTCTAGGGTTGAGCTCTGCCTGGTGGGTTATTTAGACACACGTGATCACCCGGTGCCAGCATAGGAGCAACAATTGCAACAGTAAGTGCTACTCAGTGCAAAGTCAGGCGATGCACCCTCTCCCAGCCATCACCGTCTCCAACCATATCTCGTCCAGGTCATCAAATCCCCTAATCGGTAAACCCTGAGTCAGCCTCTCCAGTCGATTCCATGAATATGCCAAGTCCACAACACGAGAATCTACCGTTTTTTCCCAGGCCTCAGTAGCCCCTAATTGACCCTCAACATCAACATCTCGAGCCTCTGCTGCCAATACTCAGATATCAGCAGCAACCAGCAACTCCTCGACCGCAGCCACCCATGCCTCGACCACCTCAGCACGTGCCAGGAGGATAGCATCCCCACCAGTAGCTGTAACACTACTACCTCCCATGAGGGACCTCTAGCACCAACCTAACCCCCAAGCTGGGCTTGACTTTCCCCAGACAAATCCATCCTCCTAGGTTGGTGGCTACCAAACGAGTAGTAGGACGCCTTGCTAACCCCACATCTACAAAATAAACCAAAAAACAATATCAGTGTCACCATCAAATACATATATATATATATATATATATATATATATATATATATATAGATGAAAATAAAACTCTCAAAATGCAGAAAACATAAAAGGTCATACCTGCCGGTCCCCATGCATATCCAGGAGGGATACCCATGTTCGGATCCCCCAGGAAGTCCATCCTTGAATATGGAAACTCAAGGAATACCTGCAAGTTTGACTTGAACCATGCCTCAACCGTCACATCCCAGTACCGGCCGACCTCTCCCCCACCACCATGGGGCATCATAGGTGCCCATCAGTGCAATCGAGGATCCCTCAGAGGACCTAGAGGCACTGCCATGAAGGGTTGTAACATCACAAACCGCTCATACATGATACTATGGAGAATGATCACATATGAAAAGGTCTTAGAAGCACCCCTCTATGTTTTGGCCAGCTGAGTGACCATACCCTGATAGACATAGCGGGCCCAATAAAAAAAAGTGACTAGCCTACAGTTGGCCCAACACCACAATATGAAGACTTGACACTCGGTGGGTCGTCTTCGACCCAGATAAGTGAACTAGCATTGCCAAAGCATCTCGCTCAGCCAAGTCTATGATAGAGCTCACTCAGATGCATCCTTAGGTGATAGGGTTAGGACCACAGTGCCTCTCCTCCTCAACCCAGTGATGGATGTTCACGCCCCCAGGAGGGAGTGGATAGGGAAGTGCCTCCCCCTAAGGCAAGAGACTTGTCACAAAATAGACATCGGTCTCAGGATGGATCACTACAACTTTCTGGCGTAGGACCATAACACGTCGTCACATGTTCCAACATCGGACCAAGTAGCACAGGAACCCATCCTGAGATCTTAGTATGTTGTTCTCTAGGAACTTCAGCAAACCATACCGAGCCAGTGTCTCTCGATCACGGGGGTTTTTCGCCACTGCCGCATAGATATCAGGCTATTCCCGCTCTCACCACAACATCCTGCCACCAAGGAAAACTCCAAAAGGTCAAATTTTGAAAAAAAACCATCAAATTCCTTTTAAAAATGACTTCCCCATGCTTGTCAAAAATCTTCGTGTACTAACCGTATGCCTGTAACAAACATATGTGTGCGGCACAATGCACTAAAGATTCACCACCCATGGGGCCTTCGCGCAAAAGGAACCCTTTACACGGGGACTGCGCGCACTATCTTCGATCACCCGTGTGGTCCCACCCAAAAATGGGCATAAAATCCGTACAAATTCACATTTTTATGGACCACCCACACATGAAAATGACAAAAATAAAAAGCAAGATGTTTTAACTCCTACCTGACACTGACATTGCGAATAATGAGTGCTCAGGCTAACCGCGGCGATAAGAAAATCTTGGGAAAGGAGCTCTACTCTAACCTCAGACCCTAAAAAAACACATATGATTTGAAAATGGGCCATATTGGCCTATATATCACCCTTGTTTCCATTTTCAATAACCCATAACTGGAGCTGAAAGTAACCAATCACAAAACTATGAGAAACATAGTGATAAACACTTCATCATGTTCAATCCAGGCCCCATAAATCCAAGCTTCAAAAAAATTCATTTTCAAGCCCAACACCCACCATACTTTAGTTCAGGTATACCCTCTCTTATCACTAAAAAATTTAATTTATTTCAAAATATTTATATGAAAAAAATGCTTTTACTTGGGGTATTCATTGCAGGTATTGCACACATGCCAACTTACCATATGTTTGAGACAAAAAAAGTATAAGAGCAGGTATCATTCTACCTTGGGCATGATAAGCTTCCCTAAACAAATTTTTATATACTGACATCATTTCTTTAGAAGAATAAAACCATAGGTTACATTCACTCGACCATGTTAATCATTGCCCCATCTTGCACATGATAAACACCCTTGCAGGTCAGTAGAGTCTCGCCATCCATGGCGTCCATCACTCATGTAGACCATACGCCAAAGTTTGGAGCCATGGCCATAAACTTTGGCCCGAAAACCACTTCATGTTCATACACCCATCATCAAACATCAAGTCAAGTTTTACCCATTTCATGTTAAAACCCCCTTCTTGGGCTACCATTCTCTACAAGCGGATCAACAAAAATACATCACCGCGTGTCACATTTGGCCTATCACACCCTCATAAGCATAGACCATCTGCGACATTTCATCTGCCTCATCACCCTCACAATGAGACCAACCAATGGGCCCCCCAACCTCTAAAAAAATAAGATCCTCACATCATCGTGCAAGATTATTCATGTTAATGGGGCACCTGTCTCCGTGCTTGTACATCCAAACCACTTTCATATTCCTTTGGAAAGTGTACAATTTTTTTTTTTTAGGAGAAGAATCCCACCCATCAATTTACATTTCTTACCTAGAAGTAGTCCCTAATCACCCTTGGTCAAAGCTATGCATTATTTACCACACCCAACCATGACAAATCATAGAAAGCATACACCCACCCTAGATGTCCTACTGACCCCAGGGATTTTCCCATCAGAAATTATTATGACTTCTACCACTCACATTTACAGCTCTGACCTCAGGCCACTTAACTACCATCATCAGTTATAGCCATCTCTCGTCATCATGTCTTGTTAACCTATCACATGGTACCTTGCTGCATCAGAAACCCTGGTCCCTTGCATCAGTAATTGTCTCGATCGGTTGATGCCTCCTTCTTGTCAACTTCAACAACCATTTTACAAGAAGGAGGCAGTACCTTGGATGAGTCCTCACCACAATAGGGGCATCCTCAGATGGCACAATTGGAATTAACATTTCCCATTGATGTCATCAATTCGCTTGGCATTCAACATCAACACAAGTTTTCATGTTAAGGAGGGTATTGTATTTCATAACCATTGCACTCTGCCAGAATTCATCGAAGACTTGTATATCAATAAGAATCTCTTTCAAAAATGCTTACATGGAAAGTTCCCCAATAGTCAAAGACCCATGCATCCATTGAGTAAATTATCCAAACGTGCCATGCATGTGGGTACCACTTTTATCCTTTTTAGGGTTCAAAGAAAAATCACCCTCGAGGGTGTCAATGACCATCGTCATCAACCAGAAGTAGGCCACAAACCACAAATGTGACATGACAGAACCAATGTCTGTCAAATTAGCTTAACTTGTCAAACATCACGAGTATGGGACATGCCCGCCTCGTATAAATATTTCTTATTTAATCTGTTGCAGGTTTCCTACAGAGCATGGTGTATTTTTTACTTAAGACAAAGGGTCTCAACTCAGTTCCAAAGAAAGTTACTCTCTCTCTCTCTCTCTCTCTCTCACAAAAGGATCACATAGGAAATAAAACATAATTTATTTTGGCTATATAGTGCTTCATAGACATCATATATTAGGTGGCAACTGTTAACACCAAAAAATTGTATAGGAAAAAGACATTAAAAATGTCAAGAAGAAGGTACATACAAATATTTTTAAGGGAAGGAATACATTAGGAAAGGAAAAAAAATTGATTTTTCCTAAGGTTCAGATGACAATTAAGGGACAACGCACCAACATCAAAGGAATTTTTCACACCATGCAACTATTCCTTCGATAGCCGCACAGTGACCCTGAAGATGGCGAAATTTCACCATACGGGACCACTTGGCACGCTTGGTTAGGATGATTATCCACCTAGTACTGTCAAGGATAGTCAGATTTGAGCCACCTTGAGGATTAAATGCAACCCACAAATGAATCTCTCCTCCACTCTTGAGTTACTATCAATCTTGGGCCAAGAGAAGGAGGAGAAATTCAAAAAATGTCTATATAAACCAACCTTTGGAAGAATAAAAAGAGACACATTGTTATGCTGGCCAAATTTCTTGATAGAAACCAAATTTCATAGTCTAGTAGCAAAGGGAAGTGAAGGACTCATATGTTGGCCAACCAACATCTTAGTCCAAGAGATAGAGGTTCACCATTTTATCTTGATCTACCATCCTTTGAGAGAGCGAAGAGACGTTTGCAAGAACTCAAGGGAAGGAGACCTTCTTGTTTTGGGTATCTGAGATCCATAGCTCAAAGGACCCTCTTCAAGTGTTTATCATTGTATATTTTTTCACCACCAACACCTAATAAAGGGAGAACTCTCCAATTGTGTTATTAGGATGTTTTCTCCATCAATATTTCATGTTTTTAATCTTGTGTTTTTTTTTCTTAGTCTTGTGTGCTTAGTTTTCCCTCAAAATTAGTTTAAATTATGTCAAATATGTTCCACTAATAGTAGACAATCAATTTTCTCTGTGATCTTGTGCAGGTAGCAACCAACTTGCTAAAGAAGTGTGTTTGGTACACCCTTGTGCCAAATACACTACAATAGAGCCCTATTTAATTTATTACCTTTTTGGTGATCTTATATACAGAAGCCTCCATTTTTGGATTAATTTACCACTAAAAACTTGGAGATAATCCATTGAGGTGAAAGTGGTGGCTAATATCTTGTTTCCATAAGGCCTAGGTTCCTAGTTGGACTTTGCACTATGCTTGCTAGACTTTGCAGTAACAAAGCCTTAGCATAGCCCCCTTAAGGCTTGTAATTCAAGGTTTTTTTAGCCTCGATGGGTAGCCCAGTTGGTGGAAGACCCCCTACTAAGTCATTTCCCCTCTATCATGAGGTGCATGTTCAATTCTCCTTAGGTCCATCAGGTTCAAGCCCCGATAGTTGGGTTGACTGTGCATGAGGCCCCTTCAGGTGGGCCTACCTATGGGTGTTGCAAGGAAAAACAATTCAAGGTGTTTCTTCCTGAATTTTTCATTTCCCATGTAGCCTCTTCTAAAGACATATTCTTCCACTTGATTAGGTACTCCATTATGGTTATATTATGAAAATATAAAGAACGTTAATCTATCAGTTTATTTGGTTCAAGAATCAACTTCTCTTCTTCATCTGAGTTTGGAAGTTCAGTTTTAACTATCATAGTTTGTCCCAAAACCTTTTTTTAGAAAAGATATATGAAAAACTTTATCCATGAGAGAAGAAGGGAAATCTAATTGCCATTTGTCTAAACCTGCAATTAATCTTGTATGATCCATAAAATTTTAGAGCTAATATTTTTATTTTTCTTGAGTATAGATTACTTATAAGATTGTTTTGGTGGTTTCATAATTGATGTAAAAGGTTTCTTAAATTCCTAAAGCATGTTGTCCATTTTGCCAAATAATTCCAGTCTAATTTCTTTCGAAAGACTTTTATCGACCAAATATTTTTTGGCTATAGACCCGAGGACTTGAAGGATATACGATATTATATTTGTAATCATTTTGGTTATTTATGTTGTAATGAAGCATGGGGGCACTCACAAGAATTTGAGAACATTGCTTAAGCATATGCTTGTGCATCATTATTCATAAAAATATGATGGAAATCTCTTAACCTACATGGGATATGACTTTCTTGCAATAAATACATTTGAAAACTGCAACATGATTGTAAGTGTTCATCGTCAAATAGGCACTTGGGAAAGAATTAGATATTTTTGAGCTTGCCATGGAAGATGGTAGAAAATTGGAATTGTAACTACACATGTTGGGTCAAACATCATTTAGAACTATTAAATCTATTGTAACTAAACATGTTGGGTCAAACATCATTTAGAACTATTAAATCTAAGAATGATTATTTGAGACAACGAAACAACCATAATTAGATCAACCTATCAATACTTATTTCTCTTAAAAAATTTATCTTTATGAAGGCCTTTGAAGAACATAGTTTCCCAATTCCTAGTGTACTAGATTTTAATCGACAATGTGATTTGATGTCTATTGTTCCAAGGTATCCTCTAGTCTAAGTTAAGCAACTGCAACATCCAAAACAAACATTTAATATTGTAATTGGCCTAATTATTTCACTGGCAGAACATGGTCTCATCCATTGTGATTTCAATGAGTTCAATATTATGATTGATGATAAGGAAAATGTCACAATGATTGAGTTTCCACAAATGGTTTCTATCTCTCATCACAATTCACAAATGTGTTTGATAGAGATGTAGATTGTATATTCAAGTTGAGATTTGAAAACATATTTTTTGCCTCTATTTTTTAGTGGTCATACATGTGAGAAGAATCAGATCCATATTTGGATGATGATATGAGGCCATCATTTGAAGAAATTACTAAATTAGTTGGTTCCTTGGATAAGGCACTTGCAGCAAGTGAGTTCACAGAACATAATTAGAATTATTTCGAAAAAAAAAAATTTGGGAAGGAAAATGATAATGATAACCCAATTTCATATTTTTAGGATGATGCAGAAGGAGAATCAGTCCCCAAGAAATTGTTCTTAGCGGTGAAAAAATTAGTCATGTTGAGATCGATGAATTAATTTCCTAGGAGGCTTTATCTGGTGGTGAAAAGGATATTTATCTAAAAACCATTTCTGTAGGTGTTAATGGTGATTGTGCAAAGGTTTCACATCTTGGGGATAATGTAGATAGTTGTAGTGAAAGTAAAATGTCCATGATACATGTTGTGGTAAAGACCAATACTTGTAGTAGGTGTTTTTCCCAGAAATGGAGTTTTCCAGTGATATATCAGTTAGATCATGCACAAGGAGTGACCCTGAAGCAAAAATAGTTTAGAAGGATGAGTTCACAGGCTTAGACAAAGTACTACATTCATTATTTGAAACTCTATACAACGATATCAATGTTGAAGGAAAATCATGAATCATGTTTCATGAAGTATTTGAAGGCTACCATCCAAGAGGTGATGAAGAATATACAACTCAACAATGCTTGACATATAGAACCGATTTTGATATTAGGTGTTTGGAAGAGAATTTGAATCCTTACATGAAATAGGAGGCAGTTGGAATATAAGCAAAGAGATGGAATAATATTCATGTGGAAGACTTTTCATTTCCTTGCTAGGCAGTTGTATATGCAAATGTTGATTCCAAATTTGATAAGTATGTGAAAATAATGGACTAAGTAAAGCTATAAAGGAAAATTAAATCATTGAAAATACCTACATAGGAATATAAACATATAGCAAGTTATCTTCAAATATATATGTTCAGAATGTAGAACGATTAGTTGGTTGAACTTTGTGAGACTTATTTCATGAATTTCTTCGAAAATGGAGAAGAGTAAGAGGAGAAAAAGTGAACCAAAATTGAAGAGAAAGAGCAAGAGATAAGTAGCTATAAAGGAGAAAAAATAAATTACAAAATGAAGATAAGGAGGGATGAAAATTTTGAAGACTAGGCAAACCAACAAAGAAAATATTTAATATTATCATGGGATTGGCGTCTCCTTTCAGATAGTATCCTAAAATAAAATAGGTTGAATACCATAAGAAGAGGGAGTGGGTGCTTCCAACAAGTTTATCTTGAAAAAAAAATCAAGGTAGAAGCCTTTTGTAGGTATAATCCTACAAAAATTTGATGTAAAAGAGGGAGTGGCCTTTACATCAAAACAACCAAAATTCATGGTTTTTTACTTTGTGGGTTTCCACTAATATCTGGTGTTTTAATGTGTTGGATGAGTTGCTTGTATGTTTTCCTTTGAATTCATGGTTAATAATATATTAAAGAAAGAGTTAAAAATATATCAAAATAATTTGAATTTTCTCATTTAAAAGACACAATTACTTATTCACCCCCCCTCCCTCACAACAATTGCATAGTTTTCAACAATTGGTATTAGAGCAGGTTCCTTCTGTGTTAGCCTAATAAATGGAATTAAGATCTAGTTCATAATAATTGCCAATAAAAAAGGGCGTTCAAAAAATAAAGGTAATTTTTTAAATGGTAGTAATTATAAATTTTGGAAAGTAAGAATGAGGACATATCTAATGTCCCTTGGTGCCGATGTTTTGGATTCAGTGGAGAACAAAGCTATGAAGAGCCACCTATAATATGTAGCAAAGATGGAAAACTTGAATTTTCATCAATGACAAAGCCATGAATGCTATACTTAGTGGGATGACTGAATAAAAATTTGTAAAAGTAATTCATTGTAAAATAACTAAAGAAATGTGGCATAAACTGAAAAATATTCATGAAGGAGAAGGTAAAGTAAAAATGGATAAATTACAAGTTTATATGCAGTTTAATTCCTTGAGAATGAATGATGATGAATACATAGCTAATTTATTTCTTCGAATTGATTAAAATGTTAATGTTATGAAGGGTATGTGTGAAAAATTTAAGGATTATACAATAGTTCAAAAAGTGTTGAGATTATTCCTTGCCAATTTTAATCCTAAAGTATCAGCTATTGAGGAAATGTCTAACATTGCAGAGCTAATAATGGATCAATTGCTTGGATCCCTAACAACATAATAAATGAGGATTACAAAAGGAAATTCGGCCAAAATGGATGCAACATTAAAAGAATATAAGAAATATATGGAAGACCAGGAGTGCTTATGTTCAGGCTCAAATGAGGAACAAGAAAATTTTGTGAGAAGACTGAAGAAAGGGACTAGTAAGTATACAAGCAATCTTCCTTTCAAGTGCTTTAATTGTGGAAGATTATGGAATTATTCCTCAAAATATCCATTCAAGAAGGAAGAGAATAAATTTAAAGGTAAATAAAAGAACAAATATAACAAAATCAAGAATGAGAAAATATTTAAAAAGAAATGTTGAATGCTGCTCTCATGACTTCTTCATATCTTCCAATTGTCAACTTGTGAAAAGATAGATATTCAAGTGTGCAACCACTATTACATAGAATCCCCATATTCAACATTCACATGGATTCAAAAAGTTGGATTCATAAGAATAACATATGAACCAAATCTTCACTCGTATCATCCTGAACTTTGACATCTTCCATTGAAAATTCATCATGACTTTTCGAATTTACAAAACCTAAAAGCATGACTACAAAGACTTTTTTCATTCACTAAATCCTCTTTCATTTGTTTTATTCTCTATACCTTCTTGTACCTAGTGTTAGGGTTTCCTTTCATGAAAGATTCCATCTTGTACTTGCACTCACAAGCTATATTCCCATAGTTATGGCATTTGTAATATTCAATGTCAAGCCTAAATAATGGAGAAAATGACTTATTATTTCTATTGTAAAATCACTTTGAAACGTTTCTTGTGATACTCCAAAATTTATTCTAAGGTTATGATAATGTATTTTATAATCAAATCTGTCATATATCTTGAAATCCTTGTAAACATGCCCAAAGTTTGAACATGAGAAGCAATAACCATGAAACATGCTAAGGTACTTGGATGCTTTTCTATAGAGATTATTTCTTGGAGGAGGTACAACATTTTTTTAATTCTTGTATTCAAGATTATTTCTTTAACCACGACAAAATTTTTAGCCTTATTTTGTCCTTCATTTTGTTCTGGCCTCTAAGGGATCCTGCTATCAATATTATCATAAATATTGGTCTACGGGGACTTAGGGTTTGTGCCTTCATTGCATTGAGCTTTGCCCGCTTCTTTTTCCTTCATCTTCAATTGAGTTATTTATTGATCTTTCACATTCATGATATAAAAATTCTTTTTAGTTTCCTGCAAATGTTCCTTTTGCTATTCCTTGAGTCGTTTATTTCAGTTAGAGTTGCGTCAAGATATTTTTGTTTTTGACTGAATTCTTCCTCATGCTTCTGAACAAATTCTTCTCATTGGCTTGTCGAATTTTTTTCTTTCTTTTCTGCTTCCCACACTTTAAGTCTTAGAAGGGAATTTTTTTCAAATATTTGATTTCCCTTCCTTAATTTATTGAGGTCACATAAGGAAAATATCAATTTTTCCTTTATGTCAACTACTCCTTCTTCTTCATCATCATTTTTATATTCCTCGTCCTGAGAATGATCTTCATCATCATTTTCATCTTGACCTGTATGCTTCTTTGAGTAGAGATCATGAAGCTTCTTCCAAAGACTTTTGGTTGATGAGCATGGATAAATTTGAATTTTACTGGATCTAGTATATCACTAAGAATAACATTCATGGATTTCATATTATACCTTCTAGATTCGTTGGTGGATGTATCTCCAAAGACAACATAGTGCCATACATAATATCCTTGGGCTTTCAATTAGACTTCGATTCTAAATTCCCATATTTCATATATGGATTCATCGAACTCAGGGGTTGGATAACCATGTTGATTATTTTCAATATTTGAGTCTTCCTTTGATTCTTTTGATTTTTTGGTGGCTTTCTTCTTTGAATTTCCCATATTTTCACTTTGAGATATGTCATCCAGTTGTTAAGTTGAAACCGAAGGAACCTGCTCTGATATTGATTGTTGGAAATACTGATAGGGGTTGAATTAGTATTTCTCCTCAATTATTTAATTTTAATATTTACATGGCATTAATTATCATTATCATAAGATAAACATAAACATTTATCAACACCATTCAAAAATGCACAATATCAAAAGAAACAGACACGAGATGTTTAGGTGGAAACCCTTCCGAGAGGAAAGTTACCGAATGCTTATTAATATTTGTCTTCAATAAAATTTACATCAATATATCCATCTCCAACTGAAGGAGGCTTCAACCCCTTGCTTTATAGGATCCCACCTGAAGGATGCTCCTATGCCCTGGCTTACTAATTCCAACTAGAAGGACACTTCCACACACTGTGTAGACCCCAACCTTCCCTAGCCCCACCCTACCACCCTAATAAGCCAATGAACCATGTTTCATATATTTTCATAATAGATCCCCCTATGTTCAATATCAATACAAAACAACCTGCAATTACAATCTCTGTTTCTTATGCTCAGTATGTATATCAATATAAAACCCTAGCAACTTCACTACTCATCTATGCAATGCATATTAGCCAAGTACACTACAAGGAAAAGACCCTCTAGCGGAGGTTATAAAGAAGGTTTTCCATGTTATAAAATTGGCCAAAATTGTCAAAACAACATTTGCTACAACATCCGATTATGGTTACGGAGGTTTTAGCGGAGCTTTTAACGGAAATTCAACACAAATAAAAAAAATATGGGTGGTCGGAGGTTATTACGAATTTTTTTTTCATCGGTGCGCTACTCAGGCTTGAAGGCACCGATGCATACATGTAGAAGGTGCCCCAAGCTGGTCGAAGGAGAATGCACCAGGCCATTAAGGTATAAAACTGCGCCGAGCACAGTGTTGGTGATACAACGCACGGGGTCGTTCTAATTAGTCTTGGGATTTGTGCAGTGCCCATAGGTCGTATCAATGCACCAGTGTGTAGAGTTATAGAAACGCACCGGTGTGAAGTATCACACAAATGCACTGAGATTTATAATTGGTATCGGTATTCGTGCAGTGCCCATAGGTCGTACAAATGCACCAGTGCGTAGAGGCACATAAATACACCGGTGTGCAGTATCACACAAACGCACAGAGATTTATAATTGATATCAGTATTTGTGAAATTCCTAGAGGTCATACAAATGCACAGGTGTGTAATTCCACATAAACGCACCGATGCACAGTACCACACAAGCGCACCAATATTTTAATTGGTTTTGGTATTTGTACGGTGCCCATAGGTCATAGAAATGCAACAATGTACAGTAACTGACACACTGGTTTTCATTTTGTATTGTTTAGAAACATCGACCTATGATAGTGAAATTATTGTGATTTTTAAAAATTCATTATTCATCAAAAGTAGACACATCTTATAACGATATTCATATTAATTAAATTTTTATTAATGCATTTGAATGTGATGTTTGGATTAATTTTTTATATCATATCATAATTATTGTGATTTTTTAAATTCATTATTCATCAAAAGTTGACACATATATATCTTATAACAACATTCATATGAATTAATTTTTATTAGTGCATTTGAATGTGATGTTTGGATTAATTTGTTATATCATATCATCAAATTTCAAATCTCTTCATTATAATATTTAATCATCCATAAATTTAATCAGTGGTGTTATATTTCATAGATAACGCAATAGAATGAATTAAAACATATATATATATATATATATAAGACAATCTTTGTCATACAAAATGAGATAGTTATTGGTATCCCTTTGTTTTTCAATTGGGACACTATGTCCATTACATTAAACAAAATTTCTGATTTCACATGATAATATTTCAAAAAATACAATGCCTTGCTTTGATATCCAAACATAGTGATCATAATTCTTCACTTGAACTGCTGTCACTTTTAGAGCTACTTCCACGACTTGGGTTATTTTCAAGAATGTTTTTTTTCACGGTGTTGACTGTTTTCTTCTTCTTCACCTTCCATCTACAAACATAAAAATAAACTGTAATGAGTGTATATATATTGGTGAGAATAATGAAAATTGCAATATTAAATAATATACATCAATGTAAATCGAAAAGAAATGGCATACCATTGCAAAAATTGACTCATAAACTATACACATTCATTCAAAACCATGTAACATGCCATCTTTCAAGATTTCATTTGTTGGCGCAGTTCCATACTTTGTTTCCTACAAGTTTTATACCCTATAAAAAATCATATATTTAATATAAAAGATTTTTTTTTCTATTAATTATAGATAGAGCTAAGTAAAACAAGATGGATAGATGCTTACAAATTCCACAATTAAGCTCTGATATTCCAACATATACTCAAAACCCATATTTAACCCAATTTCAATCAATTCCTCTAGTGGTTCTTCTTTGTATGTTAGCACTTGTTTGAAGACATTCAATGATGATTTTTGTAAAACAACTTAAAAAATACAAAAATGAAATCTAGTTAAGTTGTTATAAGGAAGTTAAAATTACTCACAAACTTAGATATCAACTCTTTTCTTCCTTGTCGTCCTATTTTATGTGATGAATGGGTTCCATTTTCTTTTCTTTTCTGCAAGAAAATACTTGAAAATTAATATTTAATGCTAAATTTTTTATTTATTGTACCTAATGATCGAAAAATTCAATGATTACATATTACATTTGAAGCACGTTGTTGTTGAGATGGCTCCTCCTGCGATGCAATTTTTTCCATTTCTTTGACCATCTCCTTGTACACCTTTTTGGACATTCCTACTGGCATATTTTTGATATCAGCTCGTTCATCTTTTGATATTTTCATAATCTTCCTGAAAATGTAACATGACAATAAAATATTTAATTTTTATATTGATATATGAAAAGAAAATATAACAAAAGTGATATTTATAAATAATTCTAGACAACCATTTAAAGGAATATTACTTTTTCATTCCTTATTTTTTGTTGTTGTACGTTTTTCCTAAAAAATTCTAACATGTCTCATTGACCAATTCTCTAGAAAATCTTCCTATAATTTAGATAAAATTTGGTTCTTGGAATAATTGGATTGGTTTTTGTATTGTAAGTGGAAAGAACGTCTATACATTCGTTCCACTAGATCCCTCAAAATTTTGTAAAAGATTTCTCCCCTTTCGTTAACCTCCAGCACCAATCCAGATGAGCTAAGGAGAAATTCATTTTCATTTGCATGTTATATTTTTTTCCTTTTCTTAGAACAACATTTCTTTTCTGAGTTGTTGGTCACTGTAGAACATTAAACAGATGTGAATTAATAGACTATTTGACACATGTTATTGAATAATTTTAATTATTTTATTAATTAAAATTAAAAAAAGAAACTCATATTGGATCGATATTATTTTTTCATTTACGTGATTCATCCTTTTGCAATTTTTCCATAAAGCTTTTACACTCTTCTGGTCCTAGATCAGAAATAATCTTATCAAGCTTCATCATTTTATGGCTCTGCATGATACACAGTAAACAATACATATTAGTTAAACTTACATATAGTTCAAAAATAATATTTTTTGTAAAGAATTTACAAAGAACTTGCCTTTTTTTCTTTTCTTGATGTGTTATCACTATTTTTATTACTTGATCTCTTGTTAGTAATTTCTTTATCAATCTCAAACCTGTACCATATCATTCATTAATATATTTATAAATAAATTGTCAACTTTTCAGGTAAAAAAAAAAATCTCAAGAAACCGGTGCGCCACTCATTCGGTACGCACCGACATTGGTGCATGGAGGTATTATAAATGCACCACACGAACAATATAATAGAATGTACGGTGCTCTATGTCAAGAAAGAGCACCGATGCGTTACATGTTAAACACTGCACTGATTAACACAAAAAATAATAAAAATCGTCGAGTGTTAGGTTTTGTAGCATAAACCGGTGCCATATTTTACATATGGCGCACTGATTAAAAAAAAATTGTTTTTTGTTTTTTTATCATAGTACTTTTGCGGTGCACTTGTACAATATAGAGCACTAGTGTGCTAGGTTACGCCGAGTGCACTGATGAAATTTTTTTTTTTTTAAATTCACGCAAGGGCCAACGTGGATTGAGATCCGACTATGCAAGTCATCCCATGGGTCAGATGTCTTAGGCCTATATTTAGCAATACAAACCCTAAAAATCTAAAATGAAAATCCCCAATTTTGAAATCACAGAAAGAGGCAGAAGAAAGGGCAGAAACAAAAAGAATGTAGGGTTTGTTTCTAAAATGGATTTTTTTTATGCAAAACAACTCGTTCGCAGTGCCCCATAATGAAATAGCGCACTGGTGGCATATTTTACACATGGAACACTGAGAAAAATATATATATATATTTTTAATTTTTTATCACAGTACTTTCACGGTGTGCTGGGATAATACAACGCACCGGTGTGCTAGGGTACGTCGGGCGCACCGATGAAAAAAATCTGTTTTTTTTTTAAATTCACGCAAGGGATGACATAGATTGGGATCCGATTATGCAAGTCGTCCCATGGGTTGGATGTATTAGGCCTATATTTAGCAATACAAACCTTATAAATCTAAATTGAAAAGCCTTAATTCTGAAATCACAAAAAGAGGGATAAGAAAGGGCAGAAACAAAAAGAATGTAGGGTTTGTTTCTAAAATGGATTTTTTTTTTTGCAAAACAGAATGTTCGCGGTGTGCCATAATGAAATAGCGCACCGGTGCCATATTTGACATATGGCGCGCTAATAAAAAAATATTTTGTTTTTTTAATTTTTTATCACAGTACTTTCGCGGTGCGCTGGGATAATACAGCGCATCGATGCGCTAGGTTACGTCGGGCGTACCGATAAAAAAAAATCTATTTTTTTTAAATTCACGCAAGGGCTGACATGGATTGGGATCCGACTATGCAAGTCCTCCTGTGGGTTGGATGTTTTACGCGTAAATTTAGCAATACAAACCCTATAAATCTAAATTGAAAATCCCTAATTCTGAAATCACAGAAAGAGGGAGAAGAAAGGGAAGAAAAAAAAGAATCTAGGGTTTGTTTCTAAAAATGGATTTTTTTTATTATTTTGTTTCTGAAAACTACACAAAAAGTAAAAAAAACTGCATAAAAAGTAAAAAAAAATAATAAACATTGATTTTTTTTCTTTTACTGTGTAAAAAAAACTGCAGAAAAAGTAAAAAAATAAAAAAATAAACTTTAATCACAAGATCGTTTGAAATTCTATGCTACAGGGTTTGAATCACCAGAGGTTTGGAAATCTGATTGTTTGAATACTTCTATTCGAATGTATTTCGTTGCTCCACAATGCTCTCATGCTCTGTTTGCTCCAGGTATGTGCTGGTCACTTTAAATGTTTATCAAATTAAACAATTCAAGTGCTACATAAATTGTCAACCCAGGGAAGTCTGTTTATTTCAAAGGCAATCACACACTGTATATGCTCAATCTAAAAAGAAATGAAATGTTGTAGTAAAAATTACACTAATCACACCTTACTTCAACAAACTGAAGTCTACTTGAGTTGCAACAAAGACAATCTTTCTATTGCAGACAATCATTAAAAGAATCCTGGATTACATTAAAAAGACAACGATCTAGGAAAGGAAATCAATATGCAAAAAGGAAGACCAATTATGCTATAATAGAGAACATGACCCTATTCCCCAAGTAGGAATCTTCAACACCTGTTTCTGATTACCAAGCTTTCACAAACTCATTCTATAAACAAGATTGCTAATTAAAATAATCCACAACTTCTTAAGAATGAATTTTATGAAATCAATGCAACAAGTAATGGAAAAAGAGCTTCAGCAATAGACAACAGAATTCCAATACTACATAAATGACTTTAGTAAACAGATTTTAATCAAGGCATAAATGAAAAGAACAGTTAACAAACTACAAGAACAAATGGGTGAATCTTGTGAAGAAGGCAGGCCCTTTCCTTCTCACAAGATTCCCCAGAAGAAGGAATTAAAATGAATTACTCAGAACAAACTTTTATTCATCTGTCGAAAGTACATATTACAAAGGATTAACGTTCCTTCTCTGTTCAAAAATGAACCTCCCGTAGTCTCTAAAAATTGTCCTCTAATGCTGCTGTCTCCTCTTTTTAAAGAGGAGACATCTATTACAATTGATTTACATTATAGAAATCCTATTTTTAATGCAATTTGATCTTCTATACTGAAATAGGACCTTTTTGTTCTTCCATAGCGAAATGTTGTTACAATGGCTCCAATGGTACTGGCTTCAGAGTGGCTCATGTAACAACTTCCTTACTTGTCTTTTCCTGTTGTCGTCATGCTTGAAATACTACTTCAAAATCGCAAATCACGAGCTGTTTCAGCAACGGGATTTGCATACCATGTTGACTGTTTCAACAACGTGGTCTTCAAACAACCACGATAGATTATCTGCAGTCTTCAAACTGTCTCAACAACTATATATCTTCGATTAATGATTAAATATGAAAGTAATGTAAAATTACATGTAAAACAAGTTAAACATATAGTAAAGAGAATAATATTATATACCTTTGGAGGAATGGATGAAAGTGATAGTATAAGCTTTAAATATGGACTGGAAAAGAGTGGAATGATAACAAAATGTATTGTCAAAATGGTACATTATGGGGTCCTAACATCCCCCCCAACTGAAAGGGTTGCATGTCCTCAGGCAACTTTATTCTGAGTCTGAGTCCGGATACTGGATTTTGGCATGCAAATTACTTATGCAGTAGCTATGGAAGGTGCTATTTGTTAAAGCTTTGAATCCTTGCACATTTTTCAATCTCTGCCAAGTTGCTTCTTCATCCTTGTTAGCCAACCTATAATGAGCATGATATTCCTCTGCTGGCATCCATAAAATAGGAAAATGAAAGTGGTACCCTATCCACTTTTCAGCACATTTTTGAACACATATGATGTAATTGGGTACTCTAGACAATTCAGTTTCAAGGTTAGTAGGGCTAAAAGGATTATACTCCTGCCTCTCCTTAGAGGATTGTTGCCAAAACATATTATTTGCTCTTAAAGCAGCAGTTTCTTTGGCCCTGATAAAATGGTGACAATCTTGGAGTACTGAAGCCTGTAATTACTGTATATGTTCAGTCATCCCTGGCTTCTGCAAAAATTGATGATATTCTGCCACAAAGATGGCAGGGTTCTGAGGTTCTGGCCTTATCCACAGAAGGCGGTTGTCTTCATTATGCCTAGTTGCAAGAAAAGCATTCTGCCATTAAATCTGATTAGCAAGGAAGGAGGAAAATGCCCTGATCTGAATGTCACCAACAAGAGGGTTGAGATTAATCTTTCTGTTTTCAAGGATAGATACATTTTGAAGGTAAAACTCACATAGTAGGTGCTGATCACTGGTGGAAGCTTCTGCAAATGTTTTCACAAATTGTTCAGATGTAAGCACCTCATGGGGTCTTCTGTCTTTCACTACTTTCAACTAAAAGTAAACAAGGCGTTCTGAGAGAAATAAAGAATAATTTAGAGATGGTTTCCTAGTAGCCAATAATTTTTGTACCAGTTGAAACATTAAGAGCAGTTTTCCTTTTAGCTCTTTATTCTCCTTCTTGTAAACTCTAAATTGCTGGAGTATCTGTTCCAAGATCTCCTAGTTAGAATATATATGATTCTGCCAAATCAATTTGTGCTGTTGTAAGGTTTTATCTTGCGAAATAGCATACTGTTTCCTCCACTCGATCATTATTTCCATCTCATTCCATGGTTCAGTTTGTGTTCTAGCATTGCAAGTGGTAGGCTGAGGTATATTCTGAGTAGCAGCATCAGTTACAGTATGGCAGGATACTTGTACATCAACTTCTTTTTCTGAAATTTTTGAAGGCCCTACTGGTTCTTGTATAGCAGTAGGGCATTCTTCTTTGACTGCAGAAGATGTAGATGCTCCCGACATTGGAACTTGAACTATCTTATATCTTGCTTGCTGATAGATGTTTCCACATTGGTTGCACATATATTCTTTATATGGATACTTTTTTGTATGTTTGTCTGCCATGGATGCTGTATGGGCCAGGGTATAAAAATTTAGCTCCCTGTCATAGGCTTCCCTTGCCATTACCAATTCTCACTTATAAGCTTCTAATTTTGATTTTAAAAACTCATTTTCTTGTAAAACGGAAGCCATGGTGACTGGGCCTTGTGTATCAGTTGCATTCTCCGGAATTGATTGCTGTGTTTCAGCTGTAGCTGGTTCTTGTGTGACAGTTAGAGATGGTTCCTTTGTGGCAACTACTGAATAAGTAGCATCTTTGATGTCTAGTTTTTGCACATTAGCAACTGGTTCTTGTGTTTCAGCTGCTGACTGAGTAGCTGGTTCTTATGGGGCAACTGCTGACTGAGTAGCTGGTTCTTGTGGGACAGCTACTTGTTCTATAGAAAATGATGTCATATTACCCTGGGCATCTGGTTCTTGTGTTTCAGTGCCACAGGGTGAGACAGGTAATAATTCCGGGTTTGGAAGGGTGGTGATGTGTGGATTTTTATCAAAATGGTTGCGGGATCAGGGGTAATAGGAATGGTTTCTGCTTCAATAGACGTCCTCGTTTGTCTCCTAGGTAAGAAAGTAGAAAAAGTAGTAGTTTTATTTTTCCTTTTATGAGAGGGTTTTTCCCTAGGAGAAGGGCTATCAGAGGAGGTAGCTGCTTTAGTTACGGCCCTTTTTTGTCTTTTTGATAGGGGGGCAGTTGTGATTTGCCTTTTCCTTTTACGAATAGAGGAAGATGGTGGTGTATTGGCCTGAGAGTCATCACTGGGAATATGGACGGTAGGATCAGATGATTCTGCTAAGTGGTGAGATGGACTTGAAGAAAGGTTAATTGGATTAGTTGGTTCTATGGATGGAATTAATGGAGGGTCAGGGATATTCTTTGGTTGCTGCTCATGGGAACTTTCAGGAATTTCTTGAGGATTTTCAACAGCTTCTTGAGGAATTTCAGCAACTTGCTCAAGGGGTAGGGGTAGGTTGTTTAGAGGAGGGTTTCGTTGAGAAAAAACCCTCTGAATCAGTAGCTGAACAAGGCAGTGATGGGTGAGGGAAAGGAGTGGGAATTTTACCCGTCTACAATAATATGACATATTTCTAATGCATCCAAGTAAATAGTAAGGAATGTTCACTAGTCTACCGTGTTGTAAATGACTCATTAAGACAAAATCCTGTTGATAGACTACCTGATAGCGACCTTCACAAGTGGGATAATGTTTGACAAATTCAGCAACTTTTGACCAAGGAGGGGGCAATGAGTGAAGTCCAACACCTCGACCTTTAAGCTCGACATGTTCCCCTGGCAGAAGAAAGTCCTATTGTGCATTCAGAATTATGTGCTTTCGACTGAACCATCGAGTACCAGTGATCGACAGACCTAAAACCTTTGCTATGTCGCCCTATGAAACCGGAATTCGGACTCCCTGGATAGTATAATTATCTTCCTAAAGATTTTGTACAAATTCAAGGACCTGGTGTGGATCAAACTCTTGAAGTCTCTCAAAATATCCTACCCAGCCTGCCTGTTGAAAAATCTGATACACGTCTAGGAATAATTCAAGCAGAGCTATTGAGCCAGGCTCATGTTGAATAGCAGGTCCTCCCATAGTTAACCAGCTTTGGTAAAATGCAGAGTCAAAGAGAGAAGTTACCGGACTTCGAACAGAGTAAACTTTGCGAATGAGAACATGGAGTAATGGTGAAGAGGCGAAGTAATGGGTAGGAAAAATGACGGTAATTGGCATGCTGTGAAATGATGGCATATAATTTCGATATTCCCCCCCAACTACGGTGAAATGATGTCTTTAAGTGTGTGGAGATTGTGGTCATAATAAACAAAATCTTCTCTTTAAACCATAGTTTAATTGTATTTACATAAAATTTACATACCTCATGTTTACCTTTGATTTGTAGTTCGAAAAACATAGTGCTTGTTTATAATGGCTCAATAGTCATGGAAGAACTTTAGAAGCTTTTTGAAACATGAGGGAGATCATATTAGAGGTCTGCTTGATCATAGGAAAAGGCAGTAAACGAACAGGATTAACACAAGGAATAAGAGAAGTGAAAGTGAAAGACTGAAGAAGATGATTTCATGACAGAAAATGTTGCATAGTCATGTTTTTGGAGAAAGAAATGGTGTTTCAGCAATAGGAAAATGAATGAAATGCTGCTGAAAATTGGTGTTCCAGCAATGGAAAAATAGGGAAAGTGTTGCTGAGGAGTGATGTTTTAGCAGTGGGAAAATGGGGAATATATTTGCTGAGGAATGGTATTTCAGCAATGAAAAATAGGGAAAATATTTGCTAAAAAATGGTGTTTCAGAAATGGGAAAAATAGGGAAAATGACATGAAAAGGGAAAAAGGAATGAAGGGAATGAATGATGAAATGTTATTGGGAGATGGGGAAATGAGTTTAAGTGAGGGAAGCAATGCTTCTCAAAATGAAGCTTGGATCTTCTTGTGGTGAAATTTTCCTTCCTTGGTAAGCCTTTCCTTAATCAAGAATCTGCAAAATAATAAATTGTAACATGCCAGCCCTTGATATGGATTATTAGCTTAAGATATATAATATAATACTAAAAATACAGTGCAGAAAATAGTCAAATGCAGTGAGGAGTAGAAGAATCCCCTAGAAAGAGATAATGTGCATCTGCCATGCAAGTGGCCTTAAAATCTTCTTTGGAAATAAGGCACTGGTACAGACGAAGCCAATGAACATTTACTAATAGTGGTGTTTTAGAGTCATCAATTTTTAAGAGCCTTACTTTTCCATTGGGAAAAACAACATCTACTTCATAGGGTCCCAGCCATCTTGTACGTAGCTTCCCTTGAAAGTTTTCAAACCGAGAATCATACAATAAAGCCCAATTACCTTTTTGGAACTACTTATGCTTGATGATTTTATCATGCCACTTTGTTCTTTGTTGTTGGATCATAGTTGTCTGATGAATGGCATCTAATATTTTTTCATCCAGTTCATGAAGCTGCTGCAACCTAGATGTCTGTACATCAGTCAAATCAAGGTTAACAGCTAAAGTAGTCCTTAAGGTTTTAATTTCAAATTCCATAGGAAAAACAACACTTTTACCATAAACCAATTCATAGGGACAAAATCCTGTAGTATTTCTCCAGGTAGTTCTGTAAGCCCATAGTGCTTCAGGGAGCCTTTGAGACCAATCCTTTTGGTTATCCTTCACTTTTTTGGTTAGAATGGCTTCTATTAGTTTGTTTGTACTTTCCACCTGCCCATTGGCTTGGGGGTGGTATGGTGTAGTCATTCAATGATGAATGTGATATTTATGAAGGGTGGCTATGAAACCATGAGAATTGAAAGGAGGTCCTCCATCTATACCTAGCTCTCTAGGGACTCCAAATCTAACAAACATTTATTCAAATAGGAAAGCTAGGACAACTTCTTCATTAGCTCTAAGGAGTGCTTTTGCCTCCACCCATTTAGTCATATAATCTGTGTAGACTAATATAGAAACTCATTGGTTGGATGGAGGATTAATGGGTCCTATAAAATCTAAGGCCCATATTTCAAATGGTTCAAGTATTACCTGGGGGTTTAATGGCATTTCATCTCTATGATTAGGTTGACCCATTCTCTGACAGCTATCACAAGCCCGAACATATTTCTTTGCATCCTTAAAGAGTGAAGGCCAATAATAACCCATCCTAAGAATTTTATGTGCCATTCTCTTATCAGCAAAATTCCCTCCACAAGGGCCATCATGAAAATCTTTTAGTATATCATACACCTCATCCTCTCTAATGCATCTCCGGATTTCATGATCAAGTCCTGTATAGAAAAGACACCCACTTATCCAACGATACTGAGGACTTTGTTGAATGATTTTTCTTTTCTCTCAATGTGATAGGTGTAAAGGTAACTTCCCTGAAACCAAATAATTATCAATATCTGCATACCATGGTGAGTGAGCAGATACTACAAATAAATACTCATCAGAAAAGGAATCATCTACTGGAATATTATCATCAATTTTTAACCGAGAAAGGAAATTAGCAACAACATTTTCTTTACCTGGTCGATCTACAATTGTAATATCAAACTCTTGTAATAACAATAACCATCTGGTAAATCGAGCATTTGTGACAGATTTATTCATTAAATACTTAATAGCCGAGTGATCAGTATGGACAAAAGCAGAGTAACCAGTAATGTAATGTCAGAATTTATTAATAGCATAAATTACTGCTAAAAATTCATTTTCGGTAACTGTATAATTGAGCTCAGCAGGGGTCATATTCTTGCTGATAAAGTAGATAGCATAATGAAGATGGTTTTCCTCTTGTCCCAAGACAACTCCAATTGCAGTATTTGAAGCATCAGAAGATATATGAAAGGGAAGTGCCCAATCAGGTCCCCTTAAAATAGGAGCTGTGGATAACTGATGCTTGAGTTCAACAAATTCTTTCCGACAAAGATTAGTCCACTTAAATTCAGCATTTTTCATAAGTAACACAAACAAAGGAGAAGCTATTTTGGAATTTTTTTTAATAAATCTCCTGTAATATCCAGCATATTCTAGGAAAATTCTCACATCAGTTTGTGTTTTAGGAATAGGAAGGTTCTGAATGACTTGTATTTTGGATGGATCTACCTGAATTCCTTGAGATGAGATAAAATTTCCAAGCACTGCTCCTTCACTCATCATCATATGGAATTTTTCGGTGCTTAAGGAGAGGTGAGCTTGTATACAACGTTTAAGTACTTTCTCAAGATTCTGTAATGCATCTTCGAAAGACACACCATATAGGGTAAAGTCATCCATAAATATTTCCATGGAGTCATTCATCATATCAGAAAAGATTCCTATAACTGCCCTTTGAAAGGTTGTTGATGCATTAAATAGTCGAAATGGAAGAAATCTATAGGCAAAAGTTCCCCAAGGACTAGTAAAAGTGGTCTTATCTTGGTCTTGGGGTGCAATTCTGATTTGGTTATACCCACTAAACCCATCTAAAAAGGAGAAGAATTTCTTCCTTGACAAACTATCCAACACCTGATCAATGAACGTTAAAGGAAAGTGATCCTTTTGAGTGGCTTTATTTAAGGCTCTATAATCTACACACACTCTCCATTTCCCGTTTTTCTTAGGAACTATTACCAATTAGGAAACCCATTCACTGTCATATATAGGATATATAAATCCTGCATTAAGCAATTTCTGAAGTTCCTCTTTAACAATTTCTCTTAAATTAGGGTTCATTCATCTTTGGGGTTGAAAGACTGGTCGACAACCTTCCTTAATATAGATCCGGTGAGTATATAATTCAGGAGAGATTCCCCTCATATCTATATAGTCCCATGTGAATGCTTCTTTATTTTCAAGCAGTAACTTCATTAGTTGTTGTGTTTCAGCAACTGTCAAATCAGGATTTATGTTCAGTTTTTTGCCAGGTTCAATTTCTACTGTTATGCTTTTATAAGAGATGGTGGTTGATGTTTGAGGTAGATCTTCAGATTTAATATTTTCCTGGGTATCTGATTCCAAAAGTGCAACCAGTTGATTATGTGTTTCAAAAGTCACAGAGGAGGGTTCACAAATGAAATTATTAATTACCTCATCCTTGGTGGTATCTTTAAGGTTTAAATCTTGTCTGATAGTCAAAATAGGTTGAATAGCATGATCATCATAGTCCATCCATATAGAATTCTCATTATTAATCATGGGTGTAGCGTGAGGGTAGAGAGTAAGCTGTTTAGTTTCATATCCATTGGAAATTGTCATTGAACCAGATCTGCAGCTGATAAAGGCATCAGCTGTGGCTAACCAAGGCCTTCCCAGAATTAGAGGATGTCCCCCCAACTTTGTTTTAGTCTGTAACACCACAAAGTTAGCTGGGTAATTCCAGGACTCAACTGAGATGACTAAGCCTTCAATAACTCCTTCTAGTTTGATTGTAGAACGGTCAGCTAACTCTAGAATGGTTGGTGTATCTATGATTGTGTTCTTTAGCTGTAGCAATTTTGAAGTTTCAAGAGTCATAATGTTTATAGCAGCACCTAAATCTACCAGGACTTGAGGGATTATTGTTTTACCAATTTGGAATGTCACAGTAGGATGGCCGGGATCACCATATTTAACTGGAGGGGCTTTATCGGACATTAATGCAGATAGATCACCCATAACATGAACTGTAAGGGGATATTTAGCTTTCCTACCGGGTTTCTTAACACAAATATCTCTCATCGTTATGGCATAAATTGGTACATATCTTAGTGCCTGTAAAAGTGGAATTTTAACATACAGATTCCAAAATTCCCCTAGAATATTAAAAGCAGGTGGCTCAGGCGTTCTAGTTAAAACTAAATGCTCAGGGAATGGTGGTTCTGTTGTTTCAACACCCTTGTTAAAGGGTGGTTGTATCTCTTTATGTGAATCATGTTTTTCAGTTTCTTCTTTATCAGAATCAGAAGAGGTAACATCATCAATAATGGGTTCAAATATTTTCCCATATCGTAAATGAATATCATTACATTGTGTAGGGAAAACGGGAAATATAGGCTGGTTCTGAATATCAATAACTTGCACAGCTTTATTATTAGGGTTAGGATTTGGTTGTACAGGTAGTTGGGGTCTCATCATTTGATTATTTGGTGGAACACCTGATGGTAGTGGAAGTGGTTGCTGAAATTAAGGAAATTGATTTGGGAACGGGAGTTGTTGACCCCTCCAATTCGAATTCCACTGGTTAAAGCAAGATTTTTGTTGTGGAGGCCAAGGAGTCCACATTGCAGGATCTAGAAAGGAAGGGTTTTTTTGTTGCATGGGTGGGTAATTCATTTGATTGAAGGGTGGGTATTGCATTTGGTTAAAGGGAGGGAAATTTTCTTGACTAAAAGAAGGGTAATTGTTCCAATGATTAGAAGATGTAAATGACATATTAGATTTCATACCTTGTCCTCGTGGTTGCCATTGCCTTCTCTGTGTCAGCAGATAGACTGCTTCAACTTCTTCTTCGGTTGGTTGCAATGATGCTTTTATTCCTGGTAAAGAAGGGCATTGTTGTGTTTCATGATATTTCTCACAAAGGGTGCAAATTGGTATCTTGTCCAATGGGCATTCCCTTAGTGGATGTTTATCTCTACATTTGGGGCAAAAGACAGCCAAAGCTGCTTCTGCTTCGGCTTGTTTCTTTTTAACCTGCAAGGTGTCAATCTGTGAAGAAAAAGAACTTAACATTTCAGTTTTAAATTCTTCAAGTAAATTACCTATTTCGGCTCTTGTTGCTCCTCCACTGGCTGATTTTTGAACTCTTGAATATGTGGTAGCTCTGTTGTTTGACCTATTCCTTGCAGCTCCTCTTGAACATCTTTTACAGAGGTTAAAAATTTCATCATATGACTCTTTAGATATATCCCCTTTACCAAGCATATTTAGCATATCTAAATAGTCATCCCTCACCCCTTTCAATAATATTGTTTTAAGAATATCCTTAATTAAATTGAGATGATTGGATCTTTTCAGGTTGTACTGTAGTCTTTCCACAAAGTCCTCCAAATTCTCGTCCTCCTTTTGTACCATCTTAAATAGTTCCTCTCTTTTTTCTCTTGTCCGGCAGTAGTCTTGATATTTAAGCAGAAATTTCTGTTTCATCTGTTCCCATGTTGTGATTACATGGCCTCCAAGACTCATGAACCACCTTAGTGCATTTCCTTTTAGTGTTGCTGGAATAGCTTCAACTTCTGGGCATTAGTAACATAATCATAACTTCTGCATAATATATCAAATTCAAAAAGAAATTTGTTAGGATCTTCAGAAGATAAACCATGGAAGTTACGTAAGGCTGAAAGTGGGATATTCTTCATGGGAGTTGCTCCTCTAGGGAGATCACCAATAGGAAATCCCAAGGTAGAGAGAGAATTCTCATCTTTTCCCTCTCCTTCAGGATCTACTTGTCCTCAACCAAATAATCCTTCATTGTTTCCTTCCATTGTTTGATCTCCTACTGCACTTGCTCAATCCTCAATGTTTTCTACTGGCTCTTCAATTTTTTCCGCTGGTTTTTCAACATTTAATGCTGATTCCTCAACGTTTTCTGCTGGTTCTTCAACGCTTTCTAATGGTTCTTCAATGCTTTCTACTGGTTCTTCAACGTTTCCTGCTGGTTCTTCAACACTTGCTGCTAGTTCCTCAACGTTCTCAGGGCTCACAACTTCTTCTGTTTCATAATTCGATTGAGGGGAGTGTTTAGGCTTTGGCCTTCGATAGCTTAGTCTCTGAGAAGATTCAGATTTTGATATGATCTCGTCAATAAAGGTCTTTCTTCCTCCCCTACCTTTTCCCTTGCCACCTGTAGGGTTAGTTTTCTTATGGGTTCCGCGTCCTCTCATGCAATGTGCACATCTGAAAGAAAAACATCAATGCTTTTGAAATTTATAATTTCCTTCCCCAACAACAGCGCAAAAATGTTGGTCACTTTAATTTTTTATCAAATTAAACAATTCAAGTGATACATAAATTGTCAACCCAGGGAAGTCTGTTTATTTCAAAGGAAATCACACACTGTATATGCTAAATCTCAAAAGCAATGGAATGTTGTAGTAAAAAATACACTAATCACACCTTGCTTCAACAAACTAAAGTCTACTTGAGTTACAACAAAGACAATCTTTCTATTGCAGACAATCATTAAAAGAATCCTGGATTACATTAAAAAAACAATGATCTAGGAAAGGAAATAAATCTGCAAAAAGGAAGACAAATTACGCTATAACAGAGAACAAGACCCTATTCCCCAAGTAGGAATATTCAAAACCTATTTTTGATTACCAAGCTTTCACAAACTCATTCTATATACAATATTGCTAATTAAAATAATCCACAACTTCTTAAGAATGAATTGTATGAAATCAATGCAACAAGTATTGGAAACAGAGCTTCAGCAATAGACAACAGAATTCCAATACTTCATAAATGACTTCAGTAAACAGAGTTTAATCAAGGCATAAATGAAAAGAACAATTAACAAACTACAGGAACAAATGGGTGAATCTTGTGAAGAAGGCGGGCCCTTTCCTTCTCACAAGATTCCCCAGAAGAAGGAATTAAAATGAATTACTCAGATCAAAATTTTATTCATCTGTTGAAAGTACATATCACAAAGAATTCATGTTCCTTCTCTGTTCAAAAATGAACCTCCCATAGTCTCTAAAATTTTTCCTCTAATGTTGATGTCTCATATTTTTAAAGAGGAGACATCTATTACAATTGATTTACATTATAGAAATCCTATTTTTAACCCAATCTGATCTTCTATACTGAAATAGGACCTTTCTGTTCTTCCATAGCGAAATGTTGTTACAATGGTTCCGATGGTACTGGCTTCAGAGTGGCTCATGTAACAGCTTCCTTACTTGTCTTTTCTTTTTGCCGTCATGCTTGAAATACTGCTTCAAAATTGCAAATCACGTGTTGTTTCAGCAACGGGATTTGCGTACCATGTTGATTGTTTCAACAACGCGGTCTTCAGATAGCCATGATAGATTATCTGTGGTATTCAAACTATCTCAACAACTATATATCTTCGATTAATGATTAAATATGAAAGTAATGTAAAATTATATGTAAAACAAGTTAAACATATAGTAAAGAGAAGAATATTATATACCTTTGGAAGAATGGATGAAAGTGATAGTATAAGCTTTAAATATGGACTGGAAAAGAGTGGAATGATAACACAATGTATGGTCAAAATGGTACATTATGGGGTCCTAACACTTATATGTTCTTGTGATTTGAAATCCAATTCTTTCCATGATTACCTTGGGCATAAGGTTATGAGAATCCCCTGAATCCAACATAGCATTATGTAAATTCATATCATGAATACTAATGCTTACATAGAATGGAGGAAATTCTTCGTTTTGATCATCTTCTAACCTTGGACCCAAATATATAGTAGGATTATCTTCTTGGACATTCAAAATATCAGCAGCTCCTGGTTGTGAATTCAACATCTTAACTATCTTGCTTCTATATTCATTTACCTCAAGAATCTCACTAAAAGGGACTATATTTTAATCTTTGAAATTTCGTTCTCAAGGTTGAAAATAGAAACAAATTTTTCATCTTCTTTGATAAGAGGAGGAAGTTGAGTGTCTTTCTTACCAAGTGGAGTGTCCTTTCTATCTTCAATCATATTTGGTGTATCATTTTTAGCTTCGGCAGCCTTTGGTGCATCCTTCTTTGGCTGCGCTTTATTTGCAATGATAGGAAAATTTCTATTTCTGAGATTATATTGTTTTTTCATCTCGAAAATAGCATGTTGATACCCTTTATAATAATATGATGGTTCTTCTCCTTGATTAGCCAAATCTGACTCATCATGCTATTATTTAGTCAAGAAGATTCCTGACATCTCTTAATCAAGACAATGGATAGATTCTTCAGGAATTTCAGGCTCATCTTCTTCATCTACCAAATTCTGCTGAAAAGGAGGTCTCGCTGGAGGATCCGGTTACTTATTTCTATTTTCTCTTGGCCTTTGTTGGTTTTGAGGTCTCCTGAATTGAGGATTTCTAAACCGAGGTTCATTTTGCACTGGAGCAGAAGTGTTTCCAAGAGCTAACCTATCCATCAAATTCTCCATGGTTTTCATCATTGAATCAAATTTGTCTTCAGAAGTTGAAGTGGAAGGTTTCTCCTCTTCTTTCAATTTAGTTTTACCCATTTTTTACTTTTTTGTAGCTATCATGTTTACCTCTACCTTTATTGCATCACTTTGCATTTCAGCAAGTGTAGGTGACTCTCTTTCTCTCAACAAGATATAAAAGTCATAGTCAAATGCTTCAGTATATCTCATTTGTGCTAAGGCTTCCGGAGGTTTCAAACGAGCTGGAATTGAGTCAAAAACTTTATTAAATATTTTTGAAAATTTTTGGACAGATTCATCACATGCCCTTCTAAGGCTATTATATTTAGTATGTGCTTGAACTAGATTGGTTCTATTTCCCCATTTCCTTAGAAATTTATCTTCAAACTCATCCCAATTTCGAATGCTTCCCGGTGTAAGGGCTTTAAACCATTTTCTAACTTCACCAATAAAACTCTGTGAAAACAGTATTAACTTCACATATTCATCATCAAATTCTTCTCTGTCTGTAAAATCATTAAATCTATGTACATGTTCCTCTTCTATAATTTCTTCATCACTACCCCAAGTAGGAATCCTAGTAGCATATTTACTAGGAAGGTCATGCAAAGCAATAAGGAGTACAAGTGGTGCATACCTAGCAGGAGCAACCATGATTAGAGGATGAACAGTAGTTTTAGGAAGGGCAGAAATAGAAGATGAAGAACTGATATAAGGAGGATTTCTTGGTTTTTTTAAGCCACTGACAATTGAGCTCCAATTTGGAAGGGGTAAACAAGGCTCCAGCTTTGGATTTCAGCAAGACTTAGAAAGGGTCAAGTTCTTTGAGTTTATCTAAAGACTCTTTTTCTAACAACAGTTAATAGATAACAGCTTCCCAAAATTATTCCTTGTCTTCTTGTGTTACTAAGGCTGAAGTGCCAATTCCTCTTTTTGCAGGTCTAAGATAATATCAATGAGTTCCTTTTCACTTTCTGATCTAAACAACACTTCGTGAATCTTATCATCAACTCTTTTATCTTAAGGAATTTTTAATATTTCAGAGGACAAAGATTTCAAATGAGATGGAGTACCTGATATTCCTGAAATTATTTGACTGCCTCTTGAAATAGTGTTTGGATTTTCCATAGTGGTAGGTGGATTAGGATCAGGATTCCTCCGTGTATATCTCCTTCTCGAAGCCACCTTTAAACTTTGAAAATTTATGGAGTCACCAACGTATATTATAGCCTCAAAAAACTTTCTGAGCTCCTGCTACCTTCAGAAGTTCAGCTTCTTGATTTCAGGAATGAGTAATCTTTAGGCTCCCAACAGACACACCAAAATGTTATCACAAAATATGACCCTGGTAGGCTACTGATCAAGTAGACTCTGAGTAACTATTTCAAACCAGACTTTAAGTTGAGGCTTAGCCTCCTCAACCTGAGAGGGCTCTCTCAATAGGTTTAAGATTTTGAATTAAGGATTAGATGGCTAACTCTAGGAATAAATTGGATAAAAGTGTATAACTAGTTGAATTACTGATAAAAAAACATCTATTGGACAATGGAGTCAAGGTATGTTTCAAAAAAACATCAAAATTAGCTTAAGATGGAAGTTAGGGCATTTCAGAGTTTTAGATGTATCAGCAAAACAATAACATGGTGAATGAAACACAAGTTACAAACATATGAAGGAAGTTAAAGAATTTTCCAATGAATTCTAAGTAACATATGTTCATACCACTAAAAATAGGTAAATGAGGAAAGCCATAGGAAGATCAAACACCAAAATCTCTTTCTGAATCCTGAGTAGTAAAGCCAATATCTGTATTAAGATGAAAACATACAATCTGCTATAATAACATAGTTTTCTTGTTAATGAAAATTGCCAACCTTTAGCAATTCGACTTCATGTTTCTTATAGAGTCATCATTACAATCTTGGATTCCATTATCCATCTTGAAGAGAATTAAAATTTCTAAGTTTGACATCTATCTGCTCCTAAAACAGGCTCTTAATTACATCTGACAGTTAACTGTCTCTTCTAGAATTCCTAGTACAAATAGGAGTAAAACTCCTTATTATGTCTAAAACAACCTTATCTAATACTTAAATA
Organism: Pinus albicaulis; assembly: GCA_034641835.2. Taxonomy (NCBI): domain Eukaryota; kingdom Viridiplantae; phylum Streptophyta; class Pinopsida; order Pinales; family Pinaceae; genus Pinus; species Pinus albicaulis. Next base: position 1,360,543,140 of record CM076579.1, on the reverse strand, counting down.
ATATCTCTGACAGTTATTTCTCCATATCTTCGACCTTGATGATTCCTCTAATATTTTTATGCAATCATGATGGTTCATGTTTTATCTTCCCGACAAAACAGGGAACATGTTTCCTGTAATTTAGCTTTTACCTTCATTGATGATCTTTGAACCCTTTTGCTAGAATTATTGAATTTTTGAGATAAGTGACATGTGTTATCATTTCCATGGAACCATGCCTTTCCACCTGTACAAAAATTAAGCCTTTGAAAAAGTATAAAGACAGATGATATGGCTGCGCTACAAAAATAGCAGCTGTTTTCGTAGCGCAGAATCTATATCTTTGTAAACATCTCTTAACCATCCACTTTATTTTGCTTTGAAACCTGAAATTTCATCTGTGAACCCTTTCCATCCACCAACAGCATCAAAATTTGGAAATCAAGTGTTTTTACCTCTCAAAACCCTTATAAAAATATTCAAAAATGCACCTACAGCAGTTTCGTAGTGCGCTACGAAACTGCTGTGTATGTCTTTTTTACACAGTTTTCTCACAATTCTCAGACTTTAAGAATATTTTCACCTTTTAATGATTTCCATGATGTCTATTGACCTTAACAATAAAAATAAGTCAATGTTGAAATGTCCTCAAAAAGTGATGTCCTTCCCAAAAACAAGACTGTATTAAGGATTTGTCACTTACTGCTCTTGTTCTATCTTTGTTGTAGCTGACCTTCACACTTTGTCAATTGAATTTCGAGATCTTCAATCTGCCTCTTCAGTCTCCTGTTAGTAGCCCTCAATTTAACATTTATCATTCTCATAAATCTTGCCTCTTTGATTGTAGGGACAATCTAGGTAAAGTACTGAGCTTCACTGCTAACTGTTTCAGGTTTTGAAACTCTTTCAACCTCCCATAGAGCCCTTATTCTATTGAATTTTGTCTTCTCAACAACATGTCTTCTTGCTTTCTTCCTAAGCTTAGCAATTTCAAGATTAGCTAGTCTCAACTTTTCTTTAATTTCTTCATAACTGCTCTTTTCTCTTTGAGTGTTGAAAACTTTGTTTTTGTCACCTTCAGGCATTGGTGATGATAGGTCTATGGGCTCTTCATAAAATTTGGAAACTTCCCCTACTTTATCTAACTGCATATCCAGCTCTTGCAGCTTTTCTGATTGCCTAGTTAAAGGCCTTTTGGGCTTGAACACAAACTCTGAAATTTCGTCATCAAAATCCAACTTTTTGGAAGATTTCATCTTCTTAGATTTCCCTTCATCCAATTTTATAAAGTCTGCCTGAACTAAAGGAGATTCTTCAATATCAATAGCCTCTAAAATATCATTCAAATTACCCTTTAAACCTGAACCTTCTTCTGAAACCACTGTTTTTCCCCTTTCCCTTGCTATTTGATTTCTATTCAATCTTTTCTGGGTTGATTTGCTGGTTGACTGTTCCAGTACTGTTTCCTAACTTTAGTTGTCCTATTTTGTGCAGGTTGAGGGGTCTCTTGAATGATCACTGATGTTTTTATTTCTGGCTTTTTCAATTGCTTTCTCGGTTTCAACTTGACAAATCTTTTTGATCTTGTCTTTGAAAGATCACTGGTTTCTGATGGTGATTTTTCTTTGGCCTTAGGTCTAAAACCCGTTTCTTGTGTTTTCACCCCAAATCCACACAAAAACAAAAATGTAGAAAATTATTTGTTTATCCTCTGAATTTCATGTAAAACAATCAATTTAACTAGACCATGATGGAAAAGTGAAGTTTCACATTATTGATCTTTCATTTTCACTTTATTTTCCATCTTAGCTAAACTTTGAAACAAGAAGAAAGGAAAATCCAAAGAAATTATTCCAGTAAAATGCAACATGAGTTTGAAATAATAAGAGTACACCTTATGGTATCTTCCCTCATAGGTGAAATTCCTTTGAATGTTGTAGAGCAGGTTGGCATAGGTGTTCTTGATGTAACTTCTTGGCACTGCTTTAGTTAAGTCTGTCTCTACAAACCCTGGCTTCAGAAATATTTTACAAGGTTCCATCTCAAAACTGAAATTTTTTAACCATCTTTCTTCTCCCCTTGGAATCTCTGTCACTAATGATATAATCTCAAGGGAAATTGGCAATTTTAAGACTCCAAATTTTGTATTTGAACCCGTGAAATGAAGAGAAAACTCTTTTTTCACTTGATTATGACCTCCCTGCAATTTTTCATAGAATTTCGAACATCCTTTCTTCTTGAAGGCCTCCTCAACTGATTTGTCCTTGGTTAGAGCCTCTATGATTTCAGGCTCCATCCTTAAACAGAGGCCTGACCTATGGTTCTTTCTTTCCTCTGTCATCCTTTCCTTGAAATTCCTGTGTGCTTCTTGAAAACCTGTAACCAACAACCTCTCTTGATTTCAGAGTAAACTACCTCGCTTGATTAGGGACACTGCCTCGCTTGATGAATGAGAGAAGCTTTGGTTTCTGCTTACAATGAGATTACCATTCAGAAAATGGTATGCAATATGTGTTTCTTGCATGAGAGAATAAAACAAAAAACCAGCTCTTTTCTAATTTGAAAATGACTAAGATAAATGACCTCTAACGAATGTCATGATGGCTAAGAATGGTTGCATGTGTGAGAAAAGACTCGTGGCTGACAGCTAATCATGAAGGATTAACGGAATTTGATGGGTTTGATACTTTGACAAGACTTGCTACGAATCCCTGATTTCTTAGTGCGCCTAATGTAATTTTAGGGTTTTGCGCTACGAAAAGAGCAGCGTTTTCATAGTGCAAAAGCAGTTTTTAACATTGTCTGTGTTACGAAAACGTGGTTTCATGGCTTAATCAATTTAAAAAAAAAATGGTTAAAGACTTGACTCTCTAAACATGGTATGATAGTCTCAAGGTATGAAATAAGGATGTTGGAATTTAGTATGTGAATGAAAATGAGACTCTAACCCTATCACTTAACCCTTAAAAACTTAAAATGACTTAACACCTATCTGAAAACCATGACTAGGAACAAGGCAAACTGTCAAAGTTTGGAAAATTTTTTTATAGTGATAACCTGTGGTGTATGCATGTGGATTTTATTAGCATTTCC